>QNUK01000031.1:2288720-2536220 GCA_013621035.1 Clarias magur | reverse complement strand
CCTCAAGGAGTCCCAAAATACAGGCAAAAACTGGACAGTTGGAAATCTGGAGTGATAAGTGATTATGAAAGAACAATAAAGCATTTTGAAAGAAAAACACAATAGCAGGACTGATGGCTCAGCAGACAACCAAATGCAGTCCAAAGGTTTCTGTTTCAAATCATAGTTTGTATATACAGTGGAACCTTGGATTGCACTGTATATGGTGGTTTACGAGTGTTCTGCAAACCGAGCAAAGATTTTTACTAAATTTTTAATCGGAAACCGAGCACGTATTAGTTTACGAGCGCCGAGTATCGTGTATCACACATGCGACTCTTATTTTGACACCGAGCGTCACTCTTGCCCTGTGGAATTGTGTGTAATCGTCTCCCCTACTAGGTCTAGGCTCGTCTCTTACTTGTATAATCAACATCTCCCTTTCTCTTTCAGCATCTCTTATGTGTGTGCGTGCGCGTAATTTGACACCAACACACACACACAAACACCCTGACACATGCACAAACGCTCTTTCGCCTTTTCACCCCCTCTCCGGGTTCACAAACACACAGAAACTATGCTCTGTCACAATTCTTTTCAAAGGTAAGATGCTGGTTTATTTGTTCTGTTTTTTTTTACTTTACCGCAGTGATTCCCTTTTTTTCCCCCCGTTAAAACTGTGTTTCCGTTGTGTTTGTGTGTGTCCGTTTGTTGTGCAACTTAAAAAACGATTCCGTTAGTATGCGCCCACGCCAGTCTCAGACAGATTTCGTTTTTTTTTTCTGTTAAAATGGTATTTCCGCTGTGTATGTGTGTTTGTTGTGAAGAGGGAGGGGGAGTGTTACTGTGTAAACACACACACACACACACACACACACACACACACACACACACACACACACACACACACTGCGCGCACTAATCGAGACAATTATCTGTCGGGATTTATTTGTAGTTTTTTTAAAGGTAAAGTGCAGACTAATTTTGTTTTATTTTAATTTTATAGATTGTATTCATTATTTTTATGTATTTAATTTCTGGGGCTGTGTAATGAGTAATTTTAGTTTTCATTATTTCTTATGGGAAAATGATGATTTGGTTTACAAGTGTTTTGGAACACGCGCCCACTTCTGGAACAAATTATGCTCGTAATCCAAGGTTCCACTGTACATGTTTTTTTTTTCTCCTGACGATGTAACTCATAGACAGCTTAACCTTTGGGGAAATAGTGGACAATCCAAACATAAGAGACTTTCTCTCTCTCTCTCTCTCTCTCTCTGCTGAAGGGCAGTTAACCCATATGAATGTAAGAAAAATGCCTTGTCCCGGTCCATTTAGCCTCACAGACACTAATTCTGCCATTTGTCTCAATAAGGGAACAATTGAGGTTCGAGGAGGGGGCTGATATGGTCTGTTATTATGGACTGCAATTATTGGGCTCTAATGAGACACCTAGAGGCAGCAGGTCACAGAAAACCAGCTCGAAAAATAAGCCCCCAGCAGTGCCTCTAGCATTAGAGATGGACCAACATCAGCCTGCGTTCCCATGATGACGGGTTATATGATTTTATTGTTGTACCCAAGATGTTGTTACTCTTCTAGCTAGAGGTCAGGCTTTCAAGAAGGATTTGAAGGCGCAGACAGTGGATTCAATTACATGGGAAATTGTGTATTACTTACTACCTGGAGATATTCTCTGCTGGAAAAATAATGCAACTAGGGAGCTTTTTTGATGGAGATACAGAACATACTCAAAAAAAAAAAATCCACAGTAGTTCAAGTTTTGAAATTTAATACATTCAGCACTAAGCAATATCTTAACATAAATTTTTTACATTGTATCAAAAGCTTAACAGTAAATGTGGTAGTAAGGTCAGTGGTCATGCTTCCATGAGCAGACAATTTTGGAAAATAGGAAAGACCCCTTATTAGTTTTTATGTCAGCATTAATCAATCAGTTGGGGAAACGCAAAGAGAAAAACACTGAAATCAGTGACAGTACACATCTTCAAATCTTCAACTCGGCTATTAGGTTACAGCTTCACTTCCCTTTCGAATCATGAATACGATACACTTTGGTTTTATCTAATCATCCAAGTGATTTTGACAGAATTCAACAATATAGCTAAATATTACCGTTCAATAAAATTCTAGGAATACAATAGGCAATACAGCACTAGCTTTCATAAATCACACCAGAAATCTTAATAATACATGAAGGTGTTTCATGCACTTCAAGTTCTGCTCAACTGAAAAAGTTGGTAAACCTCTGCAGACCTGCCAAGATTGATCTATGAAAATAAATATATATATATTAAAAAAAACTCAACTTTTTAACATTGAAATATTCATGGAATATTTAATAGAATATTTACTAAGTTATTAATATTTTGTCAGGTGCTTTCATCTCGACCTCCAACCTTAGGTTGAGGGGAATTGCTCAGAGTTTATTATGTGCAATAATCAAAGCAATTGACTTTAGTTAGCTCTGTATTAAAGAACTGTATGCCACAAAAAAAAAACAGTTAAAAATCGCCCCTTTTTATTTAAAAAGTCTTACAATAAACTTTTTTTAAATGAATGTCTTACAATATAATATAATAAAATAAATTTTAAATATGTCTTACAATAAACTGAAATGTAACACAAATGGTAGCGATTATTAATGATACTTGATGATGAAATAGGATTAAAAGAAGCTTTGATACCTCAACCGTATCCAAGCACTAGTGAAACACTGTGATAAGTGTGTAAAAGTGAAGAAGGGGATTATATAAAGAAAGAAATGTAGTTTTTATTACTCTCATAACTATGTTCTGTTTTTCTGTTTTGCACAATCAATCTCTCTCTCTCATACACATTAATAGACACATACAATTACATGGTCTTTCTGTCTTTGTCGACTTTTATTTCTATCAAGGCTCAAAGCATCCAAATTATGTAAGAATCTCCTTGGAACATTTGATGGTGGAATGTGTCTGCTTCTTATGCCCTGTAAGACCTTTATAACGGCTCTAATTCAAGATGTGGTTAATGGGTGATTTTTCAGGCTGGTAACTCTAAGTGAGCTGTTTGGCCTTAATGCCCAGCACCATGTTTGAGGTAAGCCAAAAAGCATTTCAACAGAAACACCTTATACCCTCTATCAAGCATGACAATGGTGGGTTGATGATTTTGGGTTATTTTGCAGCCACAGGACCTGGGCACCTTGCAGTCAGTAAGTCGACCTGTCCTTTGTATAAGATAGCATAATTATAGAGTATGATTTCTAAGTTTGGTCGAAATTGGGTCATGCAACAGGACAATTATCCAAAGCACACCAGTAAATCTTCATCGGAATGGCTAAAAAATAAAAAAAACAATCAAGGTTTTGGAGTCACCTAGTTCAGACCTCACCCCAATTGAAATGCAGTGTCAAGACCTTAAGAGAGCTGTGCATATGCAAATGCTTAAAAACCTGGTCCGAAATTCCTTCATAATGATGGGAGAGACTGATGAAGTAATCATTTAAATCGTTTAGGTATAGCAGAAACAAAAGAGTTTGTCTTGATTATACCAATGAATGAATGAATCTGTCCATGTCTAAGATTGGATAAAAAGTCAGGAATATTGATATCGGAAATGCAAATGAATTAAATTTAGTTGCATCATAGAGTTTTTCCTCCTGTCAATTTATTAAAGAGATTCTATTGACAGCAAGAAATAGGCTGTGGACTGTGATGACACTTAAGAAATTAATTGAGCCAGTGACATGAAGCACTTAAAGATGGGGAAAACAAGGGCGGCTGTATGAGTTCATACACTGTAGACCAATGTGTCATGGAAAGTCCCTTAGCTTCAAAAGATTTAATTCAAAGCGAAGAAAAAACAAATAAGGCCAAGCTCCTTGCCAGAACACTGCATGCATGTACGTAGGAACTAAATTACATTGTTCCTCTCAACAAACACAATATTCTCTTTTTACGATGTCCCTGCAAGCTATAAGCAAGACCTGCTGTATCCAGCACTTACCATGTATATACAGTATGTGTTCATGAATGTTTGGTTAACCGTGCCCTCTGATGTAGATGTCTGAAGATGTTGAAGAAACTGTCCGTGTGTATAATTAGAACAACTGAGCCACTGATATTTTCTCACCACCCTAGTTAATCCTGGCAACGTAATTCCATCCTTTCTTCACAAATGCGAAACTCTAATGAACTGCATGCTGACAATGTTCATTTCTGAAAATGTTTTTTGTATGCTTTCTGAAACAATACACTATTATAAACAGGATGGCCACCATAGTGATTATTCTGTCTAACTTCTAGTGGTTTTGCTACAAAAAAAACTTACAGCAGAGGCATTATACAGTACTGAATGTGAGGAGGAGGAGGAGGAAACAAGATCTCACAAAACACAATGCCAGAATGCTTTATGCTTTGGGTCTGGCTCTTCAGGAGCTTTTATAAAGACTGATAGTATGCTGAAGCCTATACCGGAATAATATTTCATCCAAAAACCTGGATGCCTTTGCCAGCAGGGTCCGACTTGGCCTTAGACATAGCTTTGAACAAAATGATGAGCCAAAAAAGTCAAATTCAATACAGAAACAAACTCAATATCTTGCATTGACCATGTCAGTCTGCCTTAGATTCAATCCCAGCTACTGTACAAGTCCCTGGTCTAATTTGTTGGTCAGCAAGGAGGAGTGCCCCAAGACCTCTCTATACAAGTGTCTCTAACCCTGATAGACTTTACAGGACGTTGCAAAGTTTTAAACCCATTTTGATCATTAAATAAATGTTTATACAAATCGAACTGAGGTGACCTACTGCAAGTTTAACTCTCTTTGACTATCACTATTTGTTAATTTTCATGAATTGTGCCAGTAATGTTCAATTAAAGAACCTTCATGCTACAACAAAACTTGTAATAAAGATTTTTTTCACCTTTCTAGGCTTATGTGATTTGAGCCTTGAGAAAAACACTAAGATGAGAAATTGAACTAAAATTAATCTTGTTGAAAGAAAATCAATTGTTGTAGAAAGAAAATCAAAAAATCAATCAAGCAAAACTGCATAAAAGATGAGCTCTACATGCCATATGCAAACAGCAGAAACATATCCATGCTTGTAGCTATCGCTGGCTTTAAAACACACACACACACAGCTGTTTAGTTATTGGATCTCACATTTCTGCCCCCATTATGAAAATAAACTAATCTAGACCCAGATAAAGTCATTGTCAAGTTCCCAAGAGAGGAATGCTTATAGGCATCGTGCTATAACTCTTTGCGTCTGCTTTATTTGGCTCATCTGTACATACAGTACACCACAGGGACATTCAAAACCAATGACCCTGTCCAGTTTGCTAAAAGAACCAACTGCAAAATGCTGATACCTATGTACTTAGTGATAGCATACAGCCAATTATTTCCAGATTTTTGGTAAAACTCCCAAGCTTGCAAATCGGTCTCCATCTGCTATGTCTGTTTGTCTTTCATTTAGAGGTCATGTTTGTCCCATAGACTGTATAAAAACTGGGGAAAACCCTCCATGACATCCTAAAAAAGTGGTTTTAAAATCAACTCTGGGCGCGATTGTCACCATCTTGGCAAAGCTGACACAACCTAAACCCCAGTTAATTCATTAATGTGCAAATGGGTTGAGCGAAAGTAACCTGGCTGTTTCTTGGAACATGCCTGCTTACAGTACCCCAGTTCCCACGAGCTAGCTAGCTTGGATTTAGCTTGGCTAAAATCGTACGGTCGTTAACACTAACAGTAGTTAGCAGTTGATTGAACTCAATGAACACCCTTTGAACAACCTACACAATCTTCAGTGTCAACATTTCTTGTGGTAAGTTAAACTGTAATAATTTCAGTAAGCTGAGCAGCTGATGCACAGCAAACAGCTACAGTAGCACCTGCAATTTTATACATAACTTTATGACTTGATGAGAAGAACTAAGCCATTTTTTCTTTTTTACACCTTTATTTCTGTTATATAATCTTAGACAATTTAACATGGAGTCTATGGGGTTTGACTCACTTTTGGAGGCAGACTAGTGGTCATTCATGTAACTGCACACTCTGGGACTGAAGATTGGAGATGGCCCCTTAATTTAACCCCATGGATGTACTATACTGTAGCTGTCGTTCTTGGATCAATTGGGGCCACTGATCTCATCCTCCTCTCAATAACGCAGTATACGCACCAGTATAGCAATTTGTTGATTCTAGCAGGTATGAGTGGTTTATAATATAAAAGTTTATCCTTCGAGTCTCAAATATGAGGTGTTAGTGCCATGGTTAGCAATTCATGGTGGACAACTAACTGACAAACAAAGCAACTTGCACTCAAGGGTGATCGAGACAAAGGCGTCCGCAGCTACTGTAAGAGACAATTATCGCTCCCACTCACCCCCAGCTGACAGATCATTTGGGTAAGAATAAAAAGGCAGCACACCTTTTAAAGAAGAGTGAACTGCAGCAAACACCATACTAAATTAGCCCATGCTAATAGACTGTTTCCAGATCCTTCAGAGCGTCTCCAGACATTTCCTGCCCTCAAGCCTGACACCGAGAAAGAACAACTGTTTCGTTCATGCAAAAGATCCGGTATTTCTAATACATAAAAAAAAAAAAAAAATCTTTTACTTCAAGGACTTCTGGATAAGATGATAATGTAAGAAGTAAGATGCAGTAATGTGATGTTATAAACTGTTAACCTTCATGATTCGTAAGGGAGCAAATATAGTTCTTTAGCAAAACTTCTTCTAAAGAGTTATTTAAATTTTACCGATTGTAAAACAAACAAACAAACAAAAAGATTAAATGCAATATAACAAAGATTACTCAGTGCATGTTGCTGCTCAAAAGACATTTTAATGGGATAAGCATTGAAATCTCTCTTTTGCTTTCCTAAGGTTTCATCACTTTTCTAAAATAATGTGACTTGCAACCCTTTCTAATGAGGAACGCATAAAAGAATTATTGGTCCCATTAGAATGAGGAGATGTTCATTATTGGATTGTGGGAATTTTTCCGGGCTTTCTAGTTTTCTGAATATTTTCCTAAATATGAACCTACAGGTGATATGGGTAATTTCTACATAAGAATTTATGTAAATTATTTAGCTGCAAACAGTTCACTGAAACTGAAAGTGGAAAGGAGCTTTAACAGATTTCCATAGGTCCTACGTAAGCATTTTCTAGATCACTTACTCTCACAGATCTGATTAGACACTTTTTTGTTTTAGGCAATCTTTTATGGATTTTTACTAATTTACTTTGAATACCACTACCCTAGAGGACTACTGATATACAGTATTATTCTCCTCCATAGGATAATAGAGGACACACATTCACACACACAAGTGATTTGGGAACACCAATTAGCCTAATCTGCATGTCTTTGGACTGTGAGAGGAAACTTAATGTAATTTTCCACAAAGAAACCCCATCAAACACAGGGAGACCATGCAAACTCCATGCACACAGACCCAAAGCGGGATTCAAGGCTGGACCCTGGAGAGGTACAAGGCAACAGTTCCACCGCACCGCAAGTTTTAATTCATGTATTTACTTACAATTATAATCTTTCAACCTACTTTTCATACATTTTCCTTTAATTTTATTAACAACATGAATTCTATTCAGAGCGATGAGAGTTTGCGAGGGAATGCATTAAAAATCATACAAATTTAGCTCTGAGAAACAGCACACTCCAACAGCACAGCTTTATTAAAATCATAAAAGATGGCACACAGTGTTATTTGCTTTCAACCATTCATTCTGATTCAGCAGCTGATCAAAGCATTAGCAACTTAGCTCTTATTAAATTCACAGAACTTTTGAGACAAATTGCTATGTTGTCATCAAATGGCTGATGTCATTAAATGACTACTGTATAAATTCTTGCATCTGCCAGTGACAGGGGTGAACTACGACAATCAGTGTGACTCATTTAGCTTTATTGCTGTTGCTTATTTACATACTGTATACAGTCTATTTTACATTGTAAATATTACATGGAGGAGAAGATATTATTAGGACCACTGACCCCAAAATGAGTTTATTAAAATAGTCAGGGGTGTATGCATACACATTGACTAGGCAAAACATTAAAACATCTGGCAACATTCCCTGACTGTCTGTCAGTGAGTAAAACATGTTATGCAACAAGTGAATAGTCAGTTCCTAAAGCTCATGTTCTTCAAGCTCTTCTGAGGATGTGAGGTCCCAGTAGGCCGTAGTTAATTCATACCAAGAGCTGTCCAAGGAAGTACAACCACTGAACCAGCGACAGGGTTATGTTTTATTGATTTGTATGAGAAGTCCAATCTAGCCCGTCTATGCCAAAACCACAGAAGGACTAATATAGCTCAAATTGCTCATACTTGCTATAACTGGAAGGTGTTAACAGTGAAACATTGTTTGCTGCATATTGGGTTGCATACAGTAGCTAAGACCGGTCATAGTGACCATGCAGACCTACAACTGAAACTGCCTGCAATGGGCACATGAGCATCATAAGTGGGCTGTGGAGCCATGAAAGAAGGTGGCCTGGACTAATGAAAAAATGTTTTCTTTTTTATCATGTTGCCAACCCTGTGTGTATGCATTTCTTACCTGGAGAGGAAATGGCACCAAAATGCACTAAAGAAGCCAAACCCTCAGAGGCCGTATGATGTTCTTCTGGGAAGCCTTAGGTTCAGGATTCATGTGAATTTTACTTTGTGACCGTAGTATTCCGTAGTATTAATATCAGTGGTCTCTTTCAGCAAGATAATGCAAAAGCTGTTCATAAACTCAACAAAGAGTCCAAGGTGTTGACTTGGCCTTCAAATTCCCCAGATACAATTCCCTATATACAATTGTGCATTTTTGAGTCATAGTGGACAAGTGTGATCAGTGTAGGCCGCATCTCGCAACATGCAGGTCTTAAAGATTCTGCTGTGGTCTTGATACCAGATAACACATGTTCACATGACTTACAATAGTCTCTAGGTCTTTAAATTGTTCTTAAATAAGGGCGAGGGTGAACTAGGTGAACTGAAATTGGGCTTGTCTTCAGGTCATGGGGCCCTCTGGTGGTGTGGAGTAGCATTATCCGGTGGGCCCATAAAAAAAGGTTAATTTTAAGACCAAAAAACCTACAATACCATTTAAAAATATGGGTTTATCCAAATGAGTATCCTGACATTTTATCTTTTTGCTTTAATCAAATTTCATTTATTTTAATTACATTTTTTTTTGGCTTAATCACTTTGTATTATAAGGTGTTAAATTATGTTAAAAAAATAAAAATAAAAAAAAAACACTGTAACTGATTGTTGGGTTGTTGCTTTTAGACACGTTTCACAAGTGGCTTCTGGTAAAAATAGACTAGGTGAGAATCTTTAGTGACTTGTGCAGAGAGCCACTTTTAGTACACTTCTGGGAGTGGAAGCGATCAACTCTGACAACCACATCGCAACCATTTCAGCTCCCATGGAAATAAGGAGTTACTCGGTTTTCAATCCTGCTGGAAATATAAGTCTCTTCACAGATCTAATTTACACCTGCTGGATATACACATGGATGCACACATGGCCAAGTGTTTTCACTGCTCCTAATCCACCTCAGTTAACCAGAATCAGATTAAACTGAGTAAACCTCTACATGCAGAAAGGGGAAATTTCGGAAACAGATTTAGAAACACTGATTTACAACATTCTATCTACAAGACCATAAAAAGTTGCAATAAGCACCATCTGACAGAATAATATGCCTATATTTGGAGGTATATCACTTTCCCAGTTAAAAATGGCTTAAGGTAGCAGAAAATAGAAAAGGTGAGATAAAACAAGCTGAGTGAGAAAGGTCTGCACAGGCCTGCAATATATAGATGTGTTACAGAAAGTAACAATATAGACATTAGAGATAGATAGCACGTTCTAAAATATTCAAACCAGGCCATGTTGAACTGTCATGGAGGGCAAAAGTTCTCTAGTGAACATTTACTAAAGTTCTTGATCTGAATTTACCTGAGTACAACATTTTCAACTATCAAGAATTTTAATTGCAAACCCCAAAGGGAGATACAGAGTGTTATAGACAACAGCAATATCTTACAAACGACCCAACCTGTTAGCATCTCAACAATGCGCAGGATGCAGAAACGTCTCCTGTCTCCGAGGACTTGACTCACTGGGAGTCATATTCGCGTCTGCTCTTGCACACGCTCTGCTGTCTCTGCCTGTCTCGCACCACCTGCTCAGGACCACTTGTCTCACCTTCTTCACTCATCCCAGTGCGACACAGAGGACACTGCACCACCTGAGCATCAACCTGTGGATCTGCGACATTCACCTAGGCACTTACAAAGCCACACTACTTATACTGAGCATAACTTCACTAAGACTGCCTTTATTTGAGCTGCTCCAAGTGTGAGGTTCATGATTGTGACATCTGGTTCCCGTGTGTTCCTTTCTCTGTCAAGCATTGTACAGTATATACAGTACAGTAACCGTGACCTGTACATTTACAACAGCTGTAGGAAAGAACATTCCAAATTTATCTATTGGATGGGACTGTATTGTGTCCATTATTTTAAAAAAAAGACATGTAATTCACAAAGCTTTTTTTCTTTCTAGAATCACATGCAACAAATAGAACTGGAATCAAGGAAATTACATCACAGCTTCATATAGCAGGACCAAAAGGAGAAGGTGTGGTTGAAATGTCATCAGTCACAAAGCTACCTGTTCATGTCCCAGGCCAACATGAAAAAGAACATGACTGTACTGTATGTGCTGCAGGCGGCACGGTGGTGTAGTGGTTAGCACTGTCGCCTTGCACCGCCAGGGTCCGGGTTCAATCCCTGGCCAGGCTTGATTCCTCCGGGTACTCCGGTTTCCTCCCACAGTCCAAAGACATGTAGGTTAGGCTAATTGGCGTTCCCAAATTGCCCGTAGTGTGTGAATGAGTGAGTGAGTGTGTGTGTCTGTGCCCTGCAATGGATTGGCACATGCCAGGCATGTGTGGCACATGCCAAGGTCTACATGGGTCTACCCTGCCATGTGCCCTAAGTCTCCTGGGATAGGCTCCAGGCCCCCCGTGACCCTGAATACAGGATTAAGCGGTATAGATGATGAGTGTGTGTATGTGCTGCCATTTCAGAACAAAGGGTACTAACTCATAGGCACATTATAGTGCCATACATACCTGTAACATTGTATCTCCTCACCTTTTAAAACACCTTCTAGAAGAATTTTTATCTCTGATAGTAAGATTGGTCTGATTTGAGATGATGTAACAAAACATGCTGTAATTTGTGATAATGTGAGCTTCCGTCACTCAAACACCATCAAGCAATATTTTGCAACCCACTACAATCACCAGCCACACACTTATATTTTATACAGTGCTGTAAAACACTCACATATTTTCTGTACTGTTTATCCTGTACAGGTTCATGGAAAGCATAGAGCCTATCCCAAAAGACACGTGGCACTTGTGCTGGGCTACGCCCCGGACTGGGTGCCAATCCATCACAGGGCACACACACACACACACACACACACACACACACACACACACACACACACACACACTACAGATAGTTTAGAAATGCCAATTAACTCTATATTACTCCTCATGTCTTTGTGAAATACCTGGAGGAAACCTACCAAGCATGGGGAGAACATGTAAACTCCACACACACACAGACCCGAGGCTAAAATCGAACCCTCAACCCTGGGTGTGCGAGGCCAAAGTGCTAACCACTCTCCAACTGTGCCACCCGCTGCAAAATAGCAGCAGTCAACAAATTAAAGTCTTAAGAGGAAAAGCATAAATGTGAATCATGTCTAATATCTTGTAATCAATCTCCCACATACATTATCGGTAACTATATTGTTGAAATTTATGTAGATTGTCATATTGAAAAAAAGTACAGTATTGTACATTTTCATTGTCATTAAAACTTTGATTTTGATTTTGATTCGATTTTTTAAATATATATTTATAGATATTTATACACTGTTTTATGGATAACATGGCTAAATCTATCTTATTTGTAAACAATGACAAGTAGATTTTTCATTGGCATATTCAGAGGAAGTTACAGTCTTTTCACTGCAGTCTATTGTGCGGTGCTGCTTAAACAATTTGTTATAAGAAATCCACTTACTGTTTTGCAGATATTTAGGATGAGAGAAAAATTAATGGTGCAATAATTTGCCCGTTCTGTTGAAGAGGTATCTTAGGAGGTCCTATCTTCCTTTTCCTTTTTCATATTTAATGAAAACATTTCTGCGTTTCTGAAGAAAGAAACGTAAACTTTTCAATAATACAAAACCCTAAGGAAGAAAAATCACTTAAATGATTTTGAAGTCCTTAAAAAGCATGAATAATTGACATGATCCCCAGCTATCCAAAGAACAACAAACCATATAAAATCGACCAAAACACAATTTGGTGCTGTTTTTTTTTTTTTTTCTTTTTCTTTTTTTTCTTTTGTTATACATATAATACAGTGTGCCAAAGAAGCTACTTTTTTATACAGCATGGAAGTGACCAGTCTTGCTTTGCAATTTAAAGTTGCAAACTGTGATGGAGAATTTTTAGAGAGATGATTTTATATGTGCCTGAAAATGGCCATTTTGTTCATTCAGCGTTATTCAGCAAATTATTCATATTTCTTTGCATTTTAAAATAATAATTTTTTTCAAGTTGGTCTTTTCATGTGAAATCTAAATTGGCCTCTAAATGGAATGACAATTAAGGTATTTGAAAGATTTGAAAAAAGTCACATACACTAGATAAAAGCGCATGAAATTGTATTTAGCAAATGTTTTTATTATTATTATTATTATTATTATTATTATTATTATTATTAAATAAAAAATATTTGTATAGCACTTTTAACATACATATTTTACATATTTGCCTTGAGTCTTTTGCTTACATCTGTCAGTGACTTTGTATTCCTGAATGTAGTCATTCCTGTTTAAATCCAGATTTCTACCTGTATTTCAGTCTGTCCTTGATACCTTGTAACAGAGAGCAGGAATATTAAATATGTAACATCCAAATGTTGAGGATTTCAGACAAACATCAGTCTTTTTGAACTTTTGGCTTCTAAACCAAAAACATATAAGAGGCTCATCGATTTTTCAGAGCAAATATTTAACCCTTTTCTTAGCGTAACCAGCCACCCTGATTTAACCTGCAGTCATGGGTAAAGGAAACTGTACGCACTGTGTTCGCATTATCTGATAATACTGGATGCTGACTGACTCTGGCTAGAAGGACTGTACATGGGAGGAAGGAACGGTTTGGACAGGAAGTGTGTGAAAAGGACTTTTTTGGAGGTTTAGAAATATTGCTGGTTATACTGTATTAAAACTTCTGTTGGACAAGTTGCTCTATCATTGCTGTCCATTTAAGGCTAGTGTCTCCCAGTCACTGCTGTGTAGGTATATTAAATCTTACAGGTACAGTATATGGTATGTTACATCTGTTCATTTGTAACTGCGATGAGAGCAATGATGGACGCCCCACCAAAGAAGAGAAGGTTTGAGGTGTCATGTTTTTTTTTTTTTTGATCGCAGACGTTCTATCTGCGCAGTATGAAGAAAGTGTTTGGATATCTGCTAACAGAATTTGGACTGATACTCTAAGGAAGGTGAAAGTTTTCTTGGCTATGAGTGTTTTCTTGCCAGACAACTTCATCCATTTTTGTCAAGGGAAAAAAAATAGTTTAAACCTGAGACTAAAGAGAGGTGGACATCCTTCTGCTAAAACCACCCCTAATGTGAATGTCTATTTTAACGAACCTTGTATAACACTTCTCTTTTCTGTGCTCGTGGGTCCACATGTACTCACAGGTCCTATTCTTGTCAGTGTGATCAGTACCTGCTGGGAAATTCACCCAATTATGCCCTCGTGCCTGACGAGCCGGTACAGCGTAGCCACTGCCCCTGCAGTCTGCCATTCTCTCCACAGAAATGGCCATTAATAATGTAGCTCCTCTGTTTGATTAGGACGAGCTCTCTGCCGCTCACTGGCTTTCCTCTAGATGTTTTTGGTGGGCTGTGTTTTAAATCCTTCTTTCTTAAACGTTGACTCGATCCGTATCTGATGTCTTGCTCTTTGTTTCGTATGATGCTTTTCGCGGCATGCTTCTGTATACAAGGGCAGTCATCAGTTGTGTTCAAACGCTCACCGTTAGCTAGAGAGGGAAGAGTCTCTTCTGCTTGATTCAGTACCACCAGTAGAATCTCTGACTGTACAGCTCATTACTGAGTTTCCTTTATCTCTCTCTCTCTCACACACACACACACGCACACACACACAGATACGCATGCACATTTCAGCAACCTGTTAAAAAGCATGTCAGTCGTGCACCTACAGGGCATAGTCCCCATCAAACACTAAATCAGCCTCAGCAGTCTCACAGGAACCCCGCCTCCACCCACCCACCCACCCACACACACACACACACACACACACACACACACACATAGATTATTGAGTATATTGGCCTAAAAGTGGAAGTGCAGAGACAGGTAGAAAATAGGTAGAAAAAATGAAAAGCAGTGAAAGTGTGAGTATGACAAAGAGTAAGATTGGCAGCAAATAAATAAATAAATAAATAAATAAATAAATAAAAGGACCAGTTCGAGCTGGACATGTTGTGGAAATTTTTCCTTGACCCTGCACATTCCAACATGCTTACAGATCTATAAATTACACTCAGCAGTTTCGAAATCAGAGTATTAGGAAGGGAACCTAAATGTCCCCAGGAGACGGAGGCCAATGACGCATGTGTGCCGCAAGCTCGGCCCTTTAAGAAGCACCCAAGCATTTGCAAGCTGTTAAACTGTCTGTCGTCGATCGATGACCCCTTTACTGTGCTCGCTGCTCAGTTGTAATATTCGTTGGCAGGGCCAGCAAACAGCCCCACACACACATACACACACACACACAGGCTTGAGGTGTGTTCAGTTGAGTGCCTCTGATGAATAGTTTCATTAAAGGCAGAGATCTGAGTCCTAATCGAGTCTTCAGAAGCTGCTATGAATGTAATTCTTCATTACATCTAACCCACGGCCAGAAGTGTGTGTGCGCGCGTGTGTGGTGATGGGGGGGGGGGGTGTGCATCTGTGCACAACTGGCATCCGTGTGCGAGCTCATTACCCTTGTAGTGTGTGCATGTAAAACATGCATGTTTATGTGTAGGAGTAGCAACGGATTGGAGAAAAAGTTCCGACGTACAGTACAGTATGTTAACCATTTCATTAGGAATTTGTGACAAATAGATTTCAATGGATTTACAAACTGGAATAGTAATAATACGTACAGTATGTAAGCTGGGTCCTTCCATAAGTGTAGCTACAGGGGGATTTCAGGGAAGTTTATATTGTATAGACAATTAGAGTGAGTGAGAGAGACAGTTCCAATGCTAATCAACCGAGTGGTTATCACAGAACACGTGTGCAGTGTAAGATGTATGTATAAAACAATATTGTTTGGAACAGTAAATGTGTTATAATAACATTCATAAAAGGTTTCCGAAAGTCATCCTGATGATTTCCACATAATTAAGCATACCAGCTGTCAAACCAGCTGCATTTCTTCATTTGTTAAATCACAAACAGTTGCTGTGGCGAGAAACAGGATTAACTAATCGGGATCGTGTGTCTTTCCTTTTTCTGTATGTAGCTGCACTATGCTTATTTACTAGCATCCCACAGTATTTAATACTATTCTTTTTATATGCTTTATATACAGTATGCTTTAAATAATTAAATTGCAAACTCTGCAAACGGCACTGCTTGAACCACTGTCTTTCATCCACCCACAATGTTACACTTATTAATGGATTATACAGACCCTGTGTGTATTCATGTTTATTTATAATACCTTTAACAAATGTGGACTACATAATCCAGTGCTGTATGCCAACCTACTGTACCTAGTACATGGACAGAACAAACTTTGGATTGTCCGGGGAGCCCCCGAGAACCGGTTTGAGAACCACGGACACAATCAGCCTGTACCGAATAAACAAGTACCTTTGACTTGCAGCAGGTGAAAATATAACACACTTGAAATGTATTCAACAGCAATATATATTCAACAGTGTGGTTCTGGTGAGATAAGCAGTCTCAATCAACTCCACACAAGAAAAAGGAAACGAGAGAAAACCATCAGCAAATACAAATATGGTAAAGCGAAAGTCCAATGTGCAGCCTCTTCAGCGCATCAGCACCTCTGACTCTACTGGGGTTGAGGGCAAATTTGTGCTGCGTTTGCAGTGTGAACTATGAACCGCCTGCTCATGTCGCTTCTAGCCAAAGTGCTTATTATAGGCATATCTTGCACATTTTTGACAATCCCACTGGAAAGATGATCTTTCCCCTTCCATTACCAGTGTATGAGATCAACATGACTATTTCTGAGTTTCGTGAACATGGCAAACAAAGCACCTCTGCTAGAGAGTTAAGCAAACCGTGTCATGAATTTTTTAGTCTGAGTTGCAGTGAAAAGAAAATCTTGCTGTAAGTTGTGGTTACTGTTTTATAATATGTGCTTTGAAAAGACAAAATCTGTTCTGGAAAATGCTGCCAACAGCTGTTTAACCTAGTTTAACAATGGAAAGGATAACACTGGCCATGCATTAAGGGTTAAAGGAGTGAAATGTTCATAGAGTATACTGTACATAAAGGTCCTGCTAACAACTTTGGTTGATGGTCAAGTCTACCACTCACTGAAACAGCAGCTGTAAGGTCCCCTTCAGGCAGCGTGTTTCCTACTCTGGATCTGTATTCCACCCACATTTGGATAGCATGAATGAATTGGTACAATCATCTTCTGCAGGCGATTTATCCAAGGATCAATTAACAGATGCCATTGCACTAGGGGAATGCCTGGCTGCAGTTAAAATGAGGAGAAGAAGCCATGGTACTGGTTGAGATAACTCTTTGAATTGCAGAAATGCAGGCCCGTAACTGTGACAGGATTACTGGGCCAACATGATGCTACTTGACTTGAAGTTCTAGAGGAAAAAGCCTTGGTTTAAGAGTAAACAACACCAATGCAAGCTACTGAAATGCAGATACCGGTTGTACTTACATTGATAGAGTTGATGTTTACATAGGTTAAATAAGCAGTGAATGTGCTTATTACACACCCTAAAAAATGCTGGGTTAAAAACAACCCAAACTGGGTTGTTTTTAATCCAGCTGCTGGATAAATATTGGACCAACTACATTCTGGGTTAATTTAAACCAGCAAAATGGGTTATTTTTTTAACCCAGTCAATCCAAATGCTAGGTCATATTTAACTATAATGCTATGTTAATTCTGCCTCACAAATAGGTTATTATTATTTTTATGTTTTACATGTCTATGGGTAAAACAGTTTAAACAGTTAAATTACTTTGATATACTGGTTTATTTAAAAAAGAAAACTCAAAGTTTTGCTAACCATACATATATGCAATAAACAACATCCAATTAATTGTACAAATCATAGAAAAAATATTTATATTTATTTTTCAAAATCACAAGATCAGATAATACAAAATAAGTTCAACAGCGACATCATTACGATACTATTACTCAGAAGCACTAATGCCTGAGAGCAGTGCTGGTCATTATCTCCCAACATCAGGATGTAGGTGTTCGGCCTCAACACTTCATCCTGCTGGAGATATTCCACGGTGTTCGTTCCAACCTTAGAAAGAAAGAAATTAAAGAAAGTATAGTAAAAGTTTATGGAAAAATCGAGAGGGTTGGCTAGTATGCATATTTGTAAGAAGATTAGAAGATTATATGTGGTTGCTAATGCTAGCAACCTAGCCAAATGCTAGCGTCATGCTGGCACTACAGTTAACAGTTTAGCTTTCATTCATCACTTCACCATCTTCATGTACCTTGGAAGCATTCTACAAAGAAAAGCTCAGACATTTTTGCAGTTTCTTTCATACACAGGTGGGGTTCTTTGGTTTGGCTAGCTAGCAGCTATTGTCAGATAAACTAGCATGCTATAGCATAGACCAGGCTGAAAGCTTGAGTGTAACGTTAACACAGTAACAGATAAATGTTACATACAGTACAGTGAACAAATTCAGTCATAGGTGAGTGAAAGTGTGTATACAAACCTTAGATTTAACGTTTACATTTCCTCTTAAATGCTTGAGGTGGAAGACCAAAAAAAAAGACACAGTTGACACAGCCACTGAATACAACGGTGAACTCCGGGGAGGGCGGTCTTGTCTGTGATGTTAGCTGTCACTAGCTAACCCAACTCCAACCCAGCAAGCTGGGTTAAACAAAAAGTACCCAACTCCCTGTAAATAACCCAGAAAAATTACCCAACACAGGCAAGCCAGCATTTGGGTAGTAAAAACAACCCAGCATTTTTTTAGTGTGCAGAAAATCAATTTAATACAGGAGATGAAACGTAAAACAGAGTTTTGGTGGAGTTTTTCTATTTTTTTTTTGGAAACATGGTTACGTTCCAGTAATAGAGACTGAGGAAGGTATGCAATCATAATGGAGAAGGAATTTGAGTGTATGGAAGATTCAATATTTTTGTGTTAAAAATTGTTTATTGCATTTTTTTCTTTTTTGTTCTAGACCAAGCATATACAACAGTACAGAGCAAAAGCAGCTGTGTTGCTAAAGAGAACAACCCCCCCACCACCACATCAGCCCCCCCACCATCAACCCAACCAAGCACCACGTACTCCTGGTACGCACTTAAAATATAACAATATAACAAAATAAGAGAGAAAAAACAGAGGTCACAAACGTAAATGCTTGATCCATGTGTACGGGAAGTTGAGAGTTCCATTGATATAATGTCCAACAAGTACACAGGCCATGTTCGTCTACCCACTGTGTGAGGAGGATTCCAGTGGTTGACTAACAATGTTTCCTGCTGTAATACCAGCCAACAGTACACATCTTTGTTTGATGAATAAGGAAGGCCAGGTCCAGGAAATCGTTCAAGAAAAAGTGTTCATATATCAATATCATTTTTATTAAATATAATATAAATATATTATAATGTAAAACCATATATCAATACTAAGTCCTGTAAAAGTTGAATCCAAAAAGGTGAAAGAAAGGGACACTCCCCAAAAACATGTAGCAATGTACTCAAAAATCCATGAAAACAAAGATTACATAGATTCCTAGTAGTCAAGTAGACCCTATATAACAGTTTCCAGTGAAACATTTAATGATTAGGGTTTTTTTAAGACAATTTAAATATCTACCACACCTGATCTGAAAATAAAACATGCGCATCCTCATTAAGATCATTTGCCCAGACAGGAATAATGGATAAAGGTTTGTATAAATGCTCAAGGAGAAACCAATAGTTAATTGAAACAGATGAGGGGGAATTCTCAGAAGAAAGGATTAATTTGCATGAAGAGCAAAGAGTGTATAGATCATTGTGAGTCTCAGGGCAACATCATATGGCCGAAGTGCTGATCTAATACACAAATAGTAAGATCCGATATTGATTTTAAACACATTTTTTTTATCAGGTGGTGATAATTCAGTTCAATTAGATTTTATTTGTATAGCGTTTTTAACAATTGTCATTGTCGTACAGCAGCTTTACACAATCAAAAGAATTATTTAAGTTTGTATGAAATGTGAATGCAAAATGGTCAGATAGTCCCTTAGTCCCTGATGAACAAGCCAAGGGTGAAGGAGGAGAGAAGAAACTCCCTAAAATGGCAATGAGAAGAATCCTTTAGAGGAATCGGATTGAACAGGGAAACCATCCTCATTTGAGTGAAACAGAAAGCAGGAATTGATCTGCATGCATACTGTGTGTAAGGTGGTAGGCAGTTCAGTATAACAGCTGATGTTAATTGATGTTAATATGGAGTCCACCTCCCATGTTGGAGGCTCAGATAGACTTTCCAGTCCTGAACTATCGAGCGACTGCAGCCAAGTCAAGTCCTCAGAGAAACAGCTGTCAACATCAGCCGAGGCCTTCAGAACCGTTTTCATGGTAGAGTGAAACTGTCCACAGACACCACACGCATCACAAAAGAGACCACACCATGTGGCATCCATGTGACAAGATCTCCAACCAGCGGGCACCAGGATGAATCAGACAGGACCAGAGTGCAGAGGGGGTCCGGATCACTGGCAGCTCAGGAACAACATGTGTAGCTCAACAGAGATACAGGGAGAGGGAAAGAGAGAGAGAGAGGGAGAAATAGAGAGAAGAGGAGAGGGGAGAGCAGAAGAGGAGGGATAACAGTTACTTTAGGTATGGTCACAGTCACATAATATATAAGGTGAAAGGTGTAATCAAATTTTAATGTTTAATATACCAATCAGACATAATATTAAAACCATCACAAATATGTAAATCACCTATTTTCTGAGTTTATATCCCATAGATGCTCAATATGGATTTGGATCTGGGGAATCTAGGCTGGATCAACAACTTTGAACTCTATGCTATGGCCGGCTGTGATGGGCACACTGATATCTTTTTGTCATTTTCTTTTTTTTTTTAGCGGGGGGTGGGGGGGGGTTGAATTTGAGCTGCATTAGCTTTTCTGTAGGATGGGGCCAGACATGCTAGCCTTTGGACCCAATAGGCATACAGTAGATGAGCCTTGATCTTATCGAGTTTAGTGGAATATCACTGAGTGTTAGTAAGTACACCTGCCAGTAGTGTTAATTTTATGGCTAATCAGAGTATATGTTTACTTAAGACTAGACCTGTCCTCTATAACATGTTGTTGTTGCTGTTGTTGTTGTTTAATTAAAATTTTAAGAAAGCATGAAACTATGTATTTCTGAAATGTCCCATGTTAGAGAGGGAATGTGGTATATATTAATGGAAGTGAACCCATAATTAAATCATAAATAATAAACAAACACATAAACAAGCAAATATTACATATTAAGTAAATATATAAACAAATAAATAAATTCTCATGCTGGTCTGGTAAAGCTGTTTTAAAGCTGTTTTAGTTTAGTATAGCTTTCTCTACCAGAATGCATGGTATGGTTCAAAATATATTAGATATAATATTAACATTATAAAAAAAAAGTCCAGAGCAGAGTTTTGGTCTATAGCATTAGTGATCATTTTCTTATTTAACTTATTGTACCAGTAAATCACAAAAGGGAGAATCTGTAATTCCATGCAATTTCAGAATAAAGAAGAATAAAGATAATCCCTAAAAGTTTTGAAAAACATATTACAATGAGCCAAAATTAAAACACAGAGCATGTCTTGTGTAATTCTATTTAATAATGATAGTGAGGTTAGTAAGATAGAGGGCAGTATAAATGATTTCAACCAGCTTTTTTCTCTTCAGTTGCTCAAAAACTTCTCAGTTGTTACCTCTGAGACAAGAAATATATGGGTCAGGATTTAAGCAATCTAAGTGTCTGTCTCAGTGGATCAAATAAAAAGCTTGCTGAAAAGATTTAGAAGTAGTAAAGCCACAGGTCTAGATGAAATACCTGTTGGGTTTTTGTAAAGGATGGAGCTTGTCTTTTTACTGGCTGTATAACTCATAATGTCTTTCAATTTGTCTTTAGAACAACATATTGTTCCAAAGGATATATAAAGCAGTATAAGTGTACAGGAAGTGTTATTTCAAGTGTAAGTGCGATTTCAAACATGTTGGAAAAGGATAGTTAACAACTACTATACCAGTTTTAAAAGTAAATTTTACACATAGATTTCAGTTAGGTTTAAAAAAAAAAATCATTTACCAGACATGTACCTACTCTACCTTGGATTTGGGGGATTTTATTCAATTGACAAAAATCTGCCAGAACTGTGACATAATTGTTAGCACTGTGGTTTCCCACCACCTCAATCGAGGGTTCAAATCCCGTCTTCAGATCTGAGTGTATGGAGTTTGCATGTTTTCTCTGTGCTTGGTGGGTTTCCTCCAACTTGATGTTTTCAAATTTCATATTGAGTGTTTCCTCCAAGACTCCAAAGTCATGCACATTAAGCAAACTGTACACTGTACCATACACAAATGTATTGTGCGAGTATGAGTGTTCTTGTGCCATGCAATAGAATGGCACTTTCTCCAGGGTATACCCTGCCCACTGCCAAAGTATCCTAGAATAGGCTTTAGTCTTCCCATTATCCTATAAATGATAAGCAGTAAAGAAAACAAATGAGTGAGAGTGACAAAAAGCTGTCAACTGTTGTCAGATGTGGGTTTGTCTTAATTAGCGCTGAAGTACTTGTGAAGTACACACTGTCCCAGTGGGTATTGTTTGGAACCATCTTTTGATTTTAATCTGTGTAAATTATGTAGAACCTGTATTTTTCCCTATAAAATGATAATATTGGTCAGGCACTAAGATGAGAACAAACTGAAATCAATCCTGACTTACAAATTCAGCAAGATTAAAAACTGGCTATTAGACACTAAGTTTTCTCTTCTTATTGGAAACCTTGACTAATTAAATTGTGTTTGACAAGTATTGGATTAGATGGGCAGTTCTTTTTCATTAAACCCTCTATGTGTTACTCAAAATGTGAACCAGATTAAAATTCTATGTGGGAGAGTATGGCTTTAAAGATTCTGAGGGAAGTGAATACAGAGTATAATATAATGTAGAAGTAGATTCCTAGCTGGGAAATCAAATTATATTCATAAGGAGAGCTAAATTTTGCTAGCTGATTCTCCTGCTTTGAGTTGTCTTGGTTATTTGGTCTGTTTATACTGTAGCTTGAAGATCTAAAAAAAGTTTTAAATAAAAATTGTAACTTCTCAAAACAAGTTAGTTAGTCAAAGTTGTATTGGCCTTGATTGAGAAAATACGCATTGGCAAACAGCACTTTCAAGAGCTAGAATGTTTACTTCATCAAGGATAGAGACAGTCAATTACAACACCATAATATTTATAACAAGGGATCCCCTGAGTACCTTAGCAACCATTTTCTTAGAGGTGGAGGAATACATGCTCATTAGACCAAAGCTAGTGCTGCCAATTTGTCTTTGCCAAAGTTTGAGACTAATATATGTGTTTTTTTCTTCAATGTGGAATAAGAAATAATAAAAATAAATCACAGTTAAATAAAAAATAATAATAAAAATACAGGCCAGACTATAGAAAACCTGTATGTTTAAGTGTTGTCGACAGGTAGCAGAATTCCATTATTTTTTATTTTATTTTTTTGTATGGTACCTAAAGTCTATGTTTGGGGGAGTGGGGGCTCAAGTGACTAATGAACTTGGTTGTTGGTTTGGGCATCTGAGGATCCAGGTTCTAGCCCCTCCATTGATAGATTGCCACACCCTCATTCTACCCAGCCACTACATGCAGTGCCGGCCCCAAACCTGGTTAAAATGAGAGGGTTGCTTCAGGAAGGGCATCCAGTGTAAAACCTGTGCCAAAGTTGTGTGGAGATCAGATGGTCCGCTGTGGCGACCCCTTGATGAGCAGCTAAAAGCACGTTTTTTATTTTGTTACCTAAAGGACATGTTCACATTGCAATTTAGATTATTAAATTCATATTTTTGGTCAGAACAGATTTGCCTGTCATGATGGTTTACATTCATAATTACCAGACTTTTATCTGATGCTAATGTGGATGCGTCTGTCCTCTGAAATGTCACATTTGCTTTGTCTGGGTGGAAGCATGATATATTTGTGAGTCTACTAATTTCAAATACTGGGTGCATGGGATTTTGGAAGATGGCAAGCAGCTAGTTGGCTGTATTTGTTGAGATCCAGAAGAAGGAAGACAGCCAGAAAGAGGCTTTGCTTTAGCTGTTTTAGCAGATATTTCTAGCACTGCTATGAAATCCTTATGCTGATTATGTCAGCAATTGCCCTACTCATGTACAAAGGCAAAACATTGCAAAATGTTCCATCTATTCACCTTTAACACACACACACACACACACACACACACACACACACACACACACACACACACACACACACACACACACACACACACACACACACACACACACAGTATAGGCTTGGGCAGGGTAAGTCAAAACACAGACATTGAGAGACAGTGTTTGTTAAGGAGAAAAAATATTATTTTTATTAACAAAATGAGTAAACGAAAAAGAGGAAAGAGAGACAGGGAGGAACATAAACGTGGTTTCAGGAGGAGGCAGAAGCTGAGGAAACATTGCTTCATGCTGTGGGAACTGTCTGCAAGCAGAGATTGTGGTCAAAGTTGAAGTCGAGAATGTGGTCGAAGTCTGGCGTTAGCCCCTTGATAGCCATGTGACTTGTGGAGACAAAATAGTTATGAATTTTAAACCCAAGACCCGCTATCCCCCAGACTGATTCTCAGCTGGCCTTTTATATACATTCTCTGCCAGCCCTGGTGAGGTGAAGCTCCCCAATCCTATTAAAAGACCAGTGGAGCTGTCTGTGGTGCTGAAGCACTTTGACTCAGATCCAATCTGAAAAACATCAGATGACATTTAAAAAAAATGATTAAACTGTTGTCACACTACAGTAAAAAAAAAAATGCAGTTGTGTCACTTGTAGCTTAAGTTTTGTAATCATTATTTTTATGACAAGAATATATTGTTTGTTCAGTGTTTTAGGCTTGTTGGACCACAGAAAAAATAAGCCATAACACTGACTATAGACCCTCCTCAACCTCTGATCCTCCTGATTCGTCCTAATGCTCTACTTATACTAGCTTCCTATTGTGCAATAGTGTAAGAAATGTAAATCTTGCAAATCTCTTTTTAGTAAGTGAAATACTTTTTCCCACTTGTACTTTAACATAAATGTGCAAATCAGTTGTATGTTAATGAGACTATTCATGCAGTTTCAACAAAATGATAACAAGCAATGTTATGTGATCCATTCTACAAAGCCCTAAAAAGGTTGAATAAGGCTAATTAAAATACAAAAAAAAAAACAATCCTTAATAAAACTCCGACAAACAGTCTTGCTATTTAATGCCACACACATTCAAATGTTTCTGCATGGAAAGAATGCACACTACCAGATTACAATGACTTGCAGAACATGGGTTTCAATTTAAACTGATGTTTCAATCACAGTGGGAGATGAGCTCCTTCGCCGCTGTAGCCTCAGCTACACCAAAGGGATTCATCAACCACACAAAGACCCAGAAACAGCAGGGAGCAGGGAAATTATGGGCCCGAGATGTGTTTATTAAAGACTTCCACAGCATGGATCACAGTCACAGAGCCTGCTGATTGTGGAGCAATCTAAGTATTCCTTTAACCTGCCACTGATCACTGAAGCCAGTGACACATTGAGAGGAACATGTGAGGTGAAAGGAGACAAACGTGCTGTGATGTGTCCATCCAGTTTTGGAGAAGACACGATAGGGTGCCAACCCACAGCTTGTCTTCATTCACACCACCTGATGTGTGCATCCAGCCAAGACGGTAATTATAAGCAGTAGCTAACAGGCTTGCTGGACCTGTACAAAGGCTCATGTGACAGTGAGACACATCCTCATCACCCAACGTTATCTCACTATTGCAGGAAGAATTAACTTATGGTAAGAAAATAGAGGCAAAAAAATTAAAAGGAAGAAAGAAAAATATAGTACATTACTTCATACGCAACATGCACAGTCATATGTAACCCATCCTCATTAAAATTCCAAACTACCGAACCCTATTAAAATCACACAAAAGTTCTCTTCCTTGCTCTTCTTATTCATCTTTCAGACAAATGCTCACAACTCACATAACTTTCTTTTGATTAGCACAACTAAAGACCTCCCCTTCCCAGCTGTCCAAATGTCCAAAATACAAAGCACACATGGTGTTAACTAAGAGACAGACAGATGCTAATGAGGACCCATGGCTCAGACATGTTCATCAACTGCCTTTAAACTGCACTTTTGTAAACCCTGGCTATAATAGGCAACGAACTGCTAATTATCCTGTGCAAAGATAAGGCCTTCCTGATGTCAATGCTGGGTTGAAATCTGCTTGAGATATCACATGTGCTAAGACGTACTTTACACGAGAGAGAAAGAGAGAGAGAGAGAGAGAGAGAGAGAGAGAGAGAGAGAGAGAGAACGACTGACTCAGGTTGGGGTTTTGGTACAAATAATAATATTTAATTAAAACCTGTATCAAGTCATTACAGTATGTTGACGCAGTTGATTCATGATCCATACAATGTGATCCATACAATCCATACATTGTCTTCAAATGTGTTTGTATATTTAGTTATGTACTACCTTGGAGTGGAAAGGAGATTATTCCAAGTTTGGTGCCGAGGTCAGACGGCAGAGCGGTCACGGAATCCTTGAAGAGGGGCGATGGAGTCAAGAGCATGGCGTCCTGGAACCCGTGCGGAGGCAGGAGCACGGCGTCCTGGAACCCGTGCGGAGGCAGGAGCACGGCGTCCTGGAACCCGTGCGGAGGCAGGAGCACGGCGTCCTGGAACCCGTGCGGAGGCAGGAGCACGGCGTCCTGGAACCCGTGCGGAGGCAGGAGCACGGCGTCCTGGAACCCGTGCGGAGGCAGGAGCACGGCGTCCTGGAACCCGTGCGGAGGCAGGAGCACGGCGTCCGTGGAACCCGTGCGGAGGCAGGAGCACGGCGTCCTGGAACCCGTGCGGAGGCAGGAGCACGGCGTCCTGGAACCGTGCGGAGGCAGGAGCACGGCGTCCTGGAACCCGTGCGGAGGCAGGAGCACGGCGTCCTGGAACCCGTGCGGAGGCAGGAGCACGGCGTCCTGGAACCCGTGCGGAGGCAGGAGCACGGCGTCCTGGAACCCGTGCGGAGGCAGGAGCACGGCGTCCTGGAACCCGTGCGGAGGCAGGAGCACGGCGTCCACGAACCCGTGCGGAGGCAGGAGCACGGCGTCCACGAACCCGTGCGGAGGCAGGAGCACGGCGTCCACGAACCCGTGCGGAGGCAGGAGCACGGCGTCCACGAACCCGTGCGGAGGCAGGAGCACGGCGTCCACGAACCCGTGCGGAGGCAGGAGCACGGCGTCCACGAACCCGTGCGGAGGAAGAGGCGGCTCGTCGTCCTCGGCGGCGCATGACGGCGGCGGAGGAAGAGGCGGCTCGTCGTCCTCGGCGGCGCATGACGGCGGCGGCGGAGGAAGAGGCGGCTCGTCGTCCTCGGCGGCGCATGACGGCGGCGGCGGAGGAAGAGGCGGCTCGTCGTCCTCGGCGGCGCATGACGGCGGCGGCGGAGGAAGAGGCGGCTCGTCGTCCTCGGCGGCGCATGACGGCGGCGGCGGAGGAAGAGGCGGCTCGTCGTCCTCGGCGGCGCATGACGGCGGCGGCGGAGGAAGAGGCGGCTCGTCGTCCTCGGCGGCGCATGACGGCGGCGGCGGAGGAAGAGGCGGCTCGTCGTCCTCGGCGGCGCATGACGGCGGCGGCGGAGGAAGCTCGCTATCCACCTCGATACAGGACGGCAGCAGCGGAGGCAGCTCGCTGTCCATCTCGGGGAACCCTGGAGGGTCTGGGCCTCCACTGAGGCTGGCTGGAGGGTCAGGGCCTCCACTGAGGCTGGCTGGAGGGTCAGGGCCTCCACTGAGGCTGGCTGGAGGGTCAGGGCCTCCACTGAGGCTGGCTGGAGGGTCAGGGCCTCCACTGAGGCTGGCTGGAGGGTCAGGGCCTCCACTGAGGCTGGCTGGAGGGTCAGGGCCTCCACTGAGGCTGGCTGGAGGGTCAGGGCCTCCACTGAGGCTGGCTGGAGGGTCAGGGCCTCCACTGAGGCTGGCTGGAGGGTCAGGGCCTCCACTGAGGCTGGCTGGAGACTGGGTGAATGTTTAACTGCTTGATGAGCAACCCGGCTAGTTGGTGGAGCCCCAGCCTCCGCTGTTGAAGCTCTACGTGATCTGCCCTTTGAACGCCAGCAGACTCATGTTCGCTCTCTCCAGCTTCTTGCTGAGGTGCTCCACCGGCAGTCGCTCTGGCGCGCCCCCAGTTGTTCCGCCGGAGGGCAAGCCGACTCCCCTCGAATGTCGTTTGCCCTGGCGTCACTGTCATAGCCCCCGCCCAAAAATTTCCCAAGGGAGACTCCTCTGCTATATTACTTTTTAGGTCTTGCATTCTGTCACGGTTACTGCTTGCCGGACGAAAGAGAGACATGATAGCAGAGGTGGAAGTGATCAAAGGATTTTAATGATAACAACAACAGGGAACAAACAGAACAAAACATGAACTTAATCCAGGATAAACTAAACATGGAGCTACACCGAACTAGACCTTACAAACAGACTGAAAGACAGACAGGCTAGGAGACAGACAGACAGACTAGGAGAAAGACAAACCAGGAGAACACAGAGCCTAGGAGAACACGGAGCTAGGAACACAGAGCCAGGAACATAAAACCAAGGAGAACACAGAACCAAGGAGAACAGAGAACCAGGAAGAACACAGAACCAGGAAGAACACTGACAACAAGGAGAACACTGACAACAAGGAGAACACTGACAACAAGGAGAACACTGACAACAAGGAGAACACTGACAACAAGGAGAACACTGACAACAAGGAGAACACTGACAACAAGGAGAACACAGAGCTAGAATGAACATACCACACAAACAGTAACCCTACACGAACAGATGCAAGACAAGGACAACACAGAACTCCGGAACATTTATAATCACACTAATGAGCAAACTCAGTTCAGGTGAGTGCCACATCACCTGACTGAGGTGCATTCTGGGGATTAGAGTCCACAAAGAACACAAAGAAAACAGAAAAAACAAAGGAACTCTGGGCGCTTTGTCGCCCTCTAGGGGTAATCCCTGACACATTCATTGTGTATAGGATGAACTCAATTAACCTGGGACAACTGTTGCATTGTTGAATTTACCAGTGTGAGCTGCCTGGATGATGAGATGGGAATGAATTGAAGAGAGCAAAATGTCGAAGATTATAATTGTTTTCTTTATGTAAACATGTCAATCGTGCTTCTCTAGCATGGATAAATTGAAACTAAACACACAGCTACTCAGTTATTTGGACTAGGTCCTTTTGTATTCTGTAAGGCTCTATCTCCTACTTTCCTGAAAAACAGACTGCAGATAAATAGGCTGCAGAAATCACTCAGAGGTGAAGACAAGCACTCGTTACACTGACTCCCCACCCACTTCAGAGACCAAACTTGACTATATCACCCTGCCATGCCAAGTCATTAAACTTATGCTTTTTGAAATCCCCAGGATGATGTCCAATTATTTTACATGTAAAATGTGTACTTATGACCAACTCTTTAGCTGCAATGACGTTGTGATATGGCCTGGTGTGAAGCAGAGCAGCTTTTATACTTGATCAATGATTTTGTGTGTTTTCACAGAAGCAGCTGCCATTCAAGGTGGCTTTATTCACACACATGCCTACGTAATTTATTTATACCTGAAGGATTTTTAAAACAAAACTACTAGATCTCTTGTGAGAGACAAAACCTTTCTGTCCATGCTCAACGATGCTAAACACACTAACAAGCACTGTCTCTTTTCTTCTCCATCACTTGCCATTATTAAGATTGATGCCATGAATTGCATCTATTTAACTACTTTTACATAAAGTATACTGCTCAAAAAAAATTAAGGAACACCTAGTTCAGAGTCGAATGAAATGCTGCTTGTATGTATATACAGTATACTGTAAGTTCAGGTCAAACCAGGACTGAGGGTCCAGTAAATTGTCTCAATGTGACTACAAGTAAGTCCTGTACTTGAGTAAAAGTACTACCAGTAAAAGTCATCAATTTGCTGTGCTACTTGAGTAAAAGTTCAGAAGTAATGTTGTTGTATCAAATATACTCAGCTTGTATTAGCTCACAGTAGCCTTTAAGTCATAGAAGCAAATTTTCTCTCTCTGGACTGTGGATGTTTCATCGCAGTCTGCAACCATCTTCTGAATTCAAACACATGCATTTCACAGAGAAAGGACAAATAACACAATTATGGGTAGAGTAGGTGGTGATGTTGCTGCTTTATACTGATACTACTGTACACACCCTTGTGGTTATGTAACGACTATCCATGCAGAAATGTAGTGAAGTAGAAAGTATAGACATTTTTTGTACAGTAGGTTGTAGAGGAGGAAAAGTAAAAAGACATACTCTAATAAAAATACTCAAGTAATACAGTAAACAAACGTTCCACATCTTCTCCTGGTAACATTTCAATTTAATAGCATACAAAATGCAGCTTGTTTTATTTCTAATGTTAATTTGTAGAGATATAAGAGAAATAAAAGAGGAGATTTTCTCTTGCAAACTCTTTTGTAATACACCCCTTCTGTAGCTTGCCCATAATTTGTGTGCCTCTGTCTTTAGACAACTATATTGGATGACTTAAAATTTTATTTTAAACCGAATGTGTCTTAAACGCTACAGCAGAACAGGGGGATCTTATATTCATTAAATTGGTAGATGAGAGATGGTGGAACAATTATGGAACCAAACAGAATTATATTTACCTGGTATTGATATTGTTTTGAATTTTAACATGACTGCTTGTAGTTAATGACCAGAATGCTAAATCAAATTAGTATGCTGGCAGGGTGCTTTTAGCAGCTGTTTAGATAGATGATCAACAGAACAATTTGGCATTTTTAGAAAGCTTATTACTCTCCACCCCCGCTATGTTGATCTAACCAATTTGCCCTAATGACAAAGTGACATTCTGTGTGCCTGTTTTATAAGAAGGAACTATTTTTTCTTTTATCTTTTTTATGATCTTTCATAAAAGTTCAGGAACCTGGACATCCATAACTATGCATGTTTATCTTAACGTCTATACTGTGAAGGACGCATATAGGGCTACTAATGAAAGCTGTATTTTTTGACACGTGCAGAGAATTAAGCTTGAAACATTTGCAGATGGTGCTACAATCAGTGGGAGATTATACCATGAAAACATGTACCACTGTGGATGAGACATGACGTGGCATCAGAGGCTTTTCATTTATAAAGCATATTTTCAACACATAACATCTGGAAGAGAAAGCAAGAGAAATTACATGGGGTGTTGGAGTTAAACCAGGACTTTTGATTGTGCAGAATAAAAGAACACAGTTATTTCACTATATACAGCAATCCCCTGCTATACTAATATACCATACTGTACTTATCCCGGCATTTGACTAGTGTGTGGATACAAGGTAGAAAGTTTTCTAAGTATGCCAGAGCCAGGATCTACCAGGACTACCTGATTTTCCTTTGAATCGCTGGCCTACCAGGAACTTCTTTAATGGCCCAAACATGTGGGAATGGCTTGAAGCAAGGTGAGGACTGTACACAGGATGTGGCAATAACTCCAAGCTGAGTTTCTGTAATAAGCGTGTACAGTTCCAACACGCATGTAGGTTGGCAAAAGTTTTCAAGAATCAGGCGTTCTACTCACAAAATGTTCATTGGAACCAATGCAGTGGGCTCTGAGCCACCTTGGCCTGGATCATCATTCATGTATGTACTGTACAGCCTTCTTTAAAACTATTGCACTATTCAGTTTTATGGCTTCATTCATGAGAAATTTTATCACGAGTCCTGGTTTGACTTAAATTCCCTTCATATTTTGCTTAAAAGTAATGGGCTTTGAGAAAAAAGTCACAGGAAAGTAAATAATAATATAACAATAATAATTAAAATTAAGTATCATTACAGCCTGAACTTTCAAGAGTGTCTCGTGTAATTGTTTTAATCAATTTAATAATGTTTTACTAATAATTTATTTAAAAAAATGTTATTGTTTAATTGTTTGTTTAATTTAATTTAAATTGCAGTAAAGCCTATATCAACATTTCAACATATCAACATTTAAATGATGATATACGCATGTTTAAACTGAGATATTAGTAACTTTACTAATATCCTGTATAACAACTGCTGGAAGCCCAGCTTCGTGGATGCCAAACATCTTAAATAAAGGGCTGCTTGTTCTCATTTCAAATGTTTAATTAGTCAACTGTGCTATTCCAAAATTGTGACTCCTGCTTTGTTTGAATGAAATCCTCAAGCCACACAGCCCATAATTAACAGCCCTGACTCACATTGTAAGCTACTTATATAAAGGAGGCACTTTTGTGATGTGATTTATAACTGTTGAGAGCATTGAGCGATTTGATTTATGCAGCGTGAGCAGCAGTCAGATTTCTCTCCCACTACCCACTGTGTTACCGCCAAAACTATAATGCAAGACAACAGGAAAAATTGTCAGTGAATACCCAATAAAAAAGAAGGATCACTGCATTTCACGTTCACTAATATTCTGTGCAAGAAAATAAACATTGAGACGGCACGGTGGCTTAGTGATTATCACTGTCTCCTTGCACGTCCGGGTTCGAGTCCCACTTCGGGTCTGTGTGCATGTGGAGTTTGCATGTTCTCCCCGTGCTTGGTGGGTTTCCTAAGGGTACCAATTCCTTTCATTGTTCAAAAACATGCAGAGTAGACTAACTGGCGTTCCCAAATCGTCCGTAGTGTGTGAATGAGTGAGTGTATGTGTGTGTGTCTGTGCCCTGCGATGGATTGGCATCCTGTCCAGGGTGTACCCTGCCATGTGCCCCAGGTCTCCTGGGATAGGCTCCAGGCCCCTCGTGACCCTGAATACAGGATTAAGCGGTATAGATGATGAGTGAGTGAGTGAGTGAGTGAGTGAGTGAGTGAGTGAGTGAGTGTATGTGTGTGCCTGTCGATGGATTGGAGTGGCCCGCTTTATGCCCAACTGTAAGTCTCCTGAGATAGGGGTCAGGCCCCCGCGTACCTGTATACAGAATAAAGGGGTATAGACGGTGACTGAGCTAGACCAAATATTGATATGCCTTTTACCCATTACTAAGTTTTTAGCAAAGTTAAATTTGTCTGTACCCTAGTACTCATAGTTTCTAATAATATTCTTCTTCTTTAGCAGCAAAAAATAATAATTGTACCAACTAATCAAATCATCAGTGTCAGGGTGAGTACTTGTTTCTGTGTCATGTTCAGTTTAACTATGGCTGGAATATAAGCTCTCAAGCTATTGTATTATGTATAAAACTATTGTATAAAAACTCACCCTGTGAAACTGTTAATATCCATATAAAGTGCCTTTTGTGTCCTCATCAGAATCACCTAGCTATCATAAAAATGTTGCAAAATGATGGACCTCAGACACAAACAGTATAAGTACAATTATAAGTCTCTTCAAATGTGGTTCTTTCATCTTATAATTTTTTTTTTATTATTGAGTGCGTGTGCTTTTGTCATGCCCTGCTGTTCTGCCAACTTCGGTGACTGCAGTAAGTGATTAAGTAATACAAAATTCAAATACTTTTATTATTTCCAACAAATTATTCAATAAAACATGGAGTTTTTATATACAGTAAATTTTTGATAATAATAATAATAATAATAATAATAATAATAATAAGCATTCTGTACCACAACCATCATTTTGAGTTCATCATTTCGTGGAGATTGAACCAACTGCTGTATGTAAGTATTTACACTTATATTTCCAAATTTTTATCATATTGTGTTTGTAGTTTGAAGTTGTCAAGTCTAATATTTCCAACCCAAATATTAACAATATTAATTGATAGTATAATATAATCTATTAAATAGATATTATACTAAATAAGTATATATAAGTGTTTTAAAACATTTAATAAATTCATGATAAACAGTACATAGTCATTTCTAACAGTTAATTAATTTGCTAACTTAATCCACCGTGTGCTCATTAAATACTAACTTTACCAATAAATGTCCTTATGTCACAGCAATTTGCCACCAGATCCACTTTTCTTATTAAGAGATTTATAAAATAATATATATTTTTTTAATTGTTAAAACTGACTTTTTATTATGTAGAATATAGACAAAACAAGTTACTTTCTGTCAACACTTAACTTATATTAAGGTCAGGGAGCACTGACCTTTATAAGTCAGTGTGCCAAAAGACATTGCCCTGTGTAAACCCAGAGCTCTACAACTGGTGCTGCTCTGACCATGTGCGTTATGTGCAAAGAGCAAACATAAAATTCTGTGTGAAACTGGGCTAATCTGGCACAAAAAACATTTGACATGATTTGGCAAGTTGATGGCGATGCTGCAATGAGTAGTTTGAGGTGTTTTGAGTGGCAGACGCATATCAAGAGCGGGCAAAAATCACTGGAAGACGACGAGAGATCAGAAAGACCTTCAACCCCCCGAAAATGTCAAAACTATTCTGCAACTTGCATGATGATTATAATGCAGCCTTTGCCTGTGTGTCATACAGAATAGTCCAGGCAATCCTCACATATGATTTGCTTTAAGGTTTGATAGTACAGATATTCCATTGGAGGTGTTAGATCTACACCAGAAACAATGTCCTTGAATTACTCCATGCAGAATTCCATGTGACATACAAACATATGGTCTGACACATCTATGGCAGCTCATCCAATCACTGTCTCTCGTCATACATCCCTAACAGCCATGTTATTTAGGGCTTAAAACTCCACTCAGTCATCAGGTAATATAATGTACATTATGCTTGTACTCATGGAAGTCAACCTGTTAGCTTGTTATAAGTTGAAATGTGATGAGTACCTGACCATAGAAAGCCCCAAGCCCACTGAACCCATCACTGTGCCCCTTTGGTGTAAGCCTTTAAAACTTTAAAATCCCATTGCCTCATGACTGCATGATCAAGCTACTCATGGGGATGCACCCAAGACGATATAAAGTTATGTTAAAATACCAGTATCCCTTTCCAGTAATCATGGCTGAACAGGTATAGAATGTAGGTATATTCACCAAGCTTGGTTTGCACAGTATGTACAATCTAGTGTGGTTTTTGTGAAGGTGATAAATGAAAGACAGTGTTTAGCACCATACTGGGTAATGCCGTATGGGCTCTCTTTGACTCCTGCAGTTTAATGTTTTCTTAATGGCTGGGGAGATATGTCATTGCATATATTGACATCATCTTTATTTGCTCCCCTGATTACCACTGCGCTCATATCAACCATGTCGAAGAAAGTGCTATCTCGCCTCCCAGAACAGCTTTATGTGAAATATGAAAAGTGCAAATTACATGTCAAACAGGTGGCATTTATTTTTATCATTGGTTCTGAGGGGAAAGGATGGACCAAAGAGCAAAATATCAGCAGTGATGAATTGGTCAACTGCATCTAGCTTAAAAAGAACTACAGCACTTCATGGATTTCATAAATTTTCACCACTGTTTCATCAGAAACTTTAGCATTATTTCGACTTCTCTCACATCCCTTTTAAGTAATGGAGCCGGACCCTTTGTGGGGAAGCTGGCTGCCAAATGTGTCATCAAGGAACTAACACAGATTTGAAGAATAAAAATACATCAAAGACACCACTGCATCCACAGAACACTTTAGCAACACCAGTGAATGTATTGGTGGCCTAACATGTGAGGAGATGTCTACAGTACTTGTAAATCATGTATTGCACTCAGGTCAAGGGCCCCTGGACTCCATCTGCCGGTAAGCTAGTAGCATGACCCAGACCTCTACAGACTTGGTCACACCTAGTGGTTTATTTTAATACCAATCTACCACCAAGACAATAACTCCAACTTGGCAATCAATGACAATTTTGTTTCGACAGTCCGTCCCACTGTCCAGTTGGTCTACAGGTTTCCAGACCTCTGATCTCTCTGGCATTTGTCCCAATATCTGCAGGAAGATAACATGAGTGATAAAGGGCTGCAATTCACATCATTAATCTGAAGGTGCTCATTAATAAACTGAGAGTTTCAGTCAGCTTTACTTTAGCACATAATGGCATGCTGACCAAGAGGCAGAAAGGTCTCTTTGGTCCTTTGGACCAGAAAGCATAGGGGATGGGCCACAGTTTCTTCCTTAAAGCTAAACATGCACAAAATTCACTGCAATACTCAAAACCATTTTCCCATTTAGAGTGTTGGAATACAAGCACCTTTTCTTCTCATGGAATGCCACGCCCACTGATGCTCCTGCAGTCAACGATTATTTCAAATTGAGTGAACAACAACTGGAACACCTGCACACGTAAGAGTTTTATGAACCAACACTGGAGCACCAATAAAAAATATCAGCCTGGAGACCAAGTGTGGATAACAACCAGAGACTTGTGTTTGACCAAGTGGCACTGTATATTAGGCAGCCTCCATCTTCCAGTTCACACAGTCATGGATTGGGTGAACTCGCTCCTGCTTTCAGCAATCCATCACTCACAGTCACACTATTTGAGACTTGCAGTGTAACTCAGTCATTGGGTAGTATATGTTCTGCTCCTGGCATAACTAGCTCTTATGTTTGTCTTGTACTCACAGTTTGTCATCCTGTTCATTGAGATAGATACCTCCTCCTGCTCATCCTTATTGCCAATGCAGGGAATTCTCATCAAAATCAATGTCTTTTTGAATTGTTATGTAAGCCTCCTCTTGTCAAATAAATAGTAAATCTGTGGAACAACATTGACATTGACAGTATATATATTGTTTTATTTATTTATTTATTTAAAATAAATATTCATCTTAATACATCTGATTGAAATTTTTGCAGGGATGACCACATTGTGCTGACTGCATTACCCCAAGTTCTTGACCTCAACAGGATTAATCTGGCCCTTCTGGTAGAAGGTGACGCAAACAGCGGAACTTGATGCACTGTGTGACGCTTATAGAATGATCCAGGGTCACAATAAACAGCCAGAATAATCTCCAGCCTTAGTATCATTTACATAGTCTCTCTTACTTGTGTTTTATTTTCTGAAGAGTAAGAGTGAAAAACAGTATGTATATTAAGTTGGTATGTGTGTTGGAAGACAAAAGAGTGTCACACATTATACAGAATGGAGATAATAGAAAAGAAAGGAAAAAAAGGAAAAAAACATGATGAAGAAATGGGGAGGCCAGGGGTAATTGTCTCCCTTACCTGACATCAGGGAGACAGATGATGTCCCTGGTTGATAATGCACTGCATGATTTCATACTAAATCGCTAATCTCTCTGGTGACTGACTGATTATTATAAAATGTTGTTCCTTAATCATCTGTAGCCATTGGTGACAAGATATTAAGGAAAGAAAATTTGGGGCCAAACCATTAGTAATTTCTAATTTGGGTCCATTGGTGAAACTAGTGCTTGGACCACAGTGATCACTCCTTTCAGTTATGCTGTATGTATGAATGTCTATTTGAAGAGGAATTTCATCAGATGATAATAACTTCCAAGTACATCATAATAACTTCCCAGAACATTACAGTTTTACAATGCCATTTCTAACTGCAGATCTGATCTGATTGAAACTATCTGTGACCTTGGCAAGGAACAGTCAGTTGATTAGAGAGTTAGATTAGTTATTTTTTATATTTGTATATATGCAATTTTATATACAGCAATTTTATGGCATTAGGTAATTAAGTAACCTAATTCTGGAATAGTTATTATCAAAACTTACTTTGCTGCAGGTAAGTTCATTTTGAGAGACCAGCCTCCAAAATCACCAATTAACATCAGGAAAGATTAGGGCCGTTATGAAGGATTCACAAAGCATAAATAGCAGCACATCTCAAATTCACTTGTTCAAAGGAAATTATTGTAAATTGTTTTACAATTTAGAAAGAGATAAAAAATAAAAAAAATCAGGAGAGACCATGAAATTAGAAGATCTGTCCAAACCTTTGACTGGTACTGTATATGAGTTATATATTATCCATTATGGGGAGCCCAAAGATTATCTTTATGCGTTGAAAAAAAGTCAATGCTGGCCACAATAAAAAGGTATCAGATCCATTCCAATCTATATAAATCAAAGAAAGATTAAGTAAAAAATTAAGAAGTTAATTTTCTCAGTATAAGCAAACACGTGTACCAATAGATATTAATTAGAAAAAAGCTAAATTAGAATTTTTTTGCTGAGATTAGTTACTATTTTAACTGCTGAAAATAAAAGTACTGAAGTAGTACAAATGAATTATAATGTGAAGTTGTTTTGTTTGAAGACTAAATGGAATCTTAAACCTTTACTAGTTTGCTGGTGTCTGTACAAATTCTATATACCAGCAGTACTTGCTTAAATGCTTAAATTGACTAGCTAGTCTCATTTAATTACATTTATACAGTAGATATGTTTTCTTGTTTCTTTTAAGTTATTATGATAAAACAATGTAGAGTTTCATAAAATCCTCATTCAATGTGTGCGTGTAATAGGAATTAGTACACTACTTACGTGTGACAAAATAATTCATAAACATGCATCTGCCAGTTGTATTATTTGTCTTGAAACCATTCATCTTGTGCAAATGCTTGCGTGAGCAGTTTAAAAAATATACGTTTGTATCCATCTCGACAAATCTAAGAAACCATGATAAAGGCTTCTTTTATCCAATGATACCTTGTTCCTGACATCTCTCTGCTCTGAGTGAAATCATTTGAGAAACACAATGCAGAATGCATAGAAAAGCTGCATGGAAGTGCTGAAAATAGAAGGTTACAGGATAACAGTAATGGAATATAAGAGATTATGGACAGGGGAGAGTAATACTGCAGATAGACAAAAGAGATGGGAAGATAAATATATAGAAAAGATTAAGAAAATCAAAGCATTAAATAGATACAAGAACAGTGAAAGAAAGACATTCCTTGACCTCAGATATAGTGCTGATCATGGTACTGTATTAGTGTTGTTCAGGAAATAAGAAAGTTTCTTTAAGAAGTAAGAGCAAAGCTGTACATACTGTAAGTTAAATCATTAAAAATATATATAAATTAAAAACCTTGAAAAGTTTAGATTTCTGGTTTTAATAACATATGTTATATCATCATTCAGCATGAATACACAGCATGATTATATATGAAATGTTTTAATGGTTTTATTTATTTATTTATTGTTGTAAATGTTTTAATGGTTTTATTTTTTTGTAAATGTTTTAATGGTTTTATTAATTTTTTTGTTTTGTAAATGTTTGAATGGGTTTTTTTTGTAAATGTTTGAATGTTTTTTTTTTGTAAATGTTTTAATTTTTTTTTTTTTGTAAATGTTTGAATGGTTTTATTTTGTTTTTTTTTGTAAATGTTTTAATAGTTTTATTTTTTTTGTAAATGTTTTAATGGTTTTATTTTTTTTCTTTGTAAATGTTTTAATGGTTTAATTTTTTTTCTTTGTAAATGTTTTAATAGTTTAGTTTTTTTTTGTAAATGTTTTAATGTTTTTTTTGTAAATGTTTTAATAGTTTTTTTTTGTAAATTATTTAATGGTTTTATCTTTTTTTTTATGTTTTAATGGTTTTATGTATTCTCCTGTGTGTAAATATATTACAATTTCTTTCCTTTTTACTTCCTATTAATTGCCAGCAAACTTTCTGTTTCCTCCTTCAGCAAATGACTGATAATTAAATTTTTAACCCTGCTTCATGCTGTCCGTGTCTTATTTTAACATCAATCATGTAAATAATATGGGTTGCTGGACTTGTTGCCCTGGTAACCTTGAGTTTTGAATTCAAATTAGAAGCATTTTTTAGCACTAAAAGCAACATATTTCCAGTGTCAAGCACCATGTGGGTGGGAAAGGGCTAAAAACACGAAAGAGCAAAAGAGATGTCAGACTTTTTTTGGTGTGTTTTTTTTTACAGTAAAATATAGCAATACAGTATGTATTTACATCACCTACAGACACATGCAAATAAATATGCATGCAAATAAACACTTATTAATATGCTATATTGTCTGTGATGGATCTCCTAAAGTGCCCGCTTAAAAGCTGTTTTGCTCCTAATGGTGCATCGCTTTTAGGCAGTGCTTGATCCCTGACCTGATCTGTCTGGGGAAATTCTGATCAGATCATCATCATCATCTCTCTCTTTCGCTCTTGTTCTCTCTCTTACACACTTACACACCACACCCAAAGGTTTTTGCATGATGAATGCCATGGGACAGCCATTAGCTATAGTGACACACAAACACACACACACACACACACGCACACGCACACGCACACACACACACACACACACACACACACACACACACGCACACACACACGCACACGCACGCACACACGCACACACACACACAGAGGTTGAGCACTGATTCTGAATCGTGGAAAAAGACACATTAGTCACCACTCTACTGTAACAAAGAGGGGTGAAATTGAAATTTGAGACCGGAATTACACAACCTTGAATGAACGCACACACACAAACACATACACACACATTTATCAGCATCATTAACGGAGTAGCGGGCTTGCTACTATCTTCCTGAAAAGCTGAGGCAAGGATGCCATGTTGGAAAGGTCACTCGTTGCCTTCCATCGCTCGTGTTTGTCTGTTTGATTAAGTCTGGCTATTAGAACGCTTGGCCAACACACTGGTTGTGTCCTATTTCAGAGGCAGCCAGACTGAATACAAACTAATCAAAAGAAGAAAAAAAGAGGAAAAAAAGCTGCAGGAGAAAAAAAACGAAGGCGGAGGGAGGGAAGAGATCAGAAACTGAACGACATGCCAAAAGGGCAACTTCAGACAGCTTGATGAAACAATCAATCAGCAAAGGAGGAAAGTGTGAGACAGATAAGGTGAGAGAGAGAGAGAGAGAGAGAGAGAGAGAGAGAGAGAGAGAGTGCGATGAGATGGATAATGAGTCGAAAAGGTAGTCCACCATGTATTACATTTGTATAATTGATAATGATAAAAATACATAATTTAGTGTGAGACAGAGGATAAATTAGGACGGAGAAATAACATTCGCAGATCTATTATAACACACACACACACTCACACATACACATACACGGCATCTTTCAACAATGAATGCACCTCACTTGATTTTATTTATATAGAGCTTAAATAATGGCACCAATTCCTAAATTCTCTTACTTTATGAGTTAATGCACAAACCAGAGGCAATGATGGTGAAGCAACAACCCGTGGTACAAGATGAGAAAGAAACTCAAAAGGAGAAACCCATCTGTATCTGTGTGATGCCTGATAGTGTAACCATAATGAATCCCTTCTGCACAGTAGGTGTGCTGAATTGTTATTCATGCTATTGTATAACAGGAAAGTCATGTCTGTTAATTAACATAGCGCAAAATTCATGCCAATTTCAGTCCTAAAACTATCAGAACAGTAGATGAGATGAGCCATCATGACAAACCTATCTGTGTCAAATGCAGTCCAAAGCTACAGTATCATCATGGTTTCTTTGTGAATCTTCCTCAGCAGTAACGAGCATGAGTATGGTTATGAGTGGTCTCCATGTGATGAGAACTCTAAACAGAAGTAGGGCATCAGGATGGATAGAGCAAATCCACTGGTGGTGTAACAGCAATACAAACGGATGAGTTACATATCCGTGCGAGAAAAAAAAAGAATAGAAAAAACTAACCCCCCTCCTTTATCTGGCCCAGAGTGTAATGACAGTTCAATGTGACAAAGACAGACAGCACAAACTTCCAATTAACACTACTAAATGGTGCTTGAAGAAAGATTGAGTGGAAAGAAAAGTGAAAAGGCGGGAGGGTCCTTCTTTCCTTCTCACTTCCCTCTCCAACTGTGATCGTTTTGGACAACACTCCTAAACGTGTGTGTGTACAGATTGTCATTCGCTTGGCCATATGCTTGGTGACAGAGAGAGAGAGAGAGAGAGAGAGAGAGATTGTGATTGTGTCTATGTCAGAGTAATGAGCATTAATCTGGTTAAATGCTGCTTGAGCTCCGGCTCTTTATCACCTGCGCAACCTTTCTGCCTTTTGTCTTTGTCCAACTTGATCCCTTGTTCTCTTTCTCTCCCCACCTCAGCAATATCGATCACTTTTCCATGATAAATATTTCAATCGTCATGGCAACCTGATTGTAGGTGTAGTCAAGGAACCCACACAGTCCGTGCAAATAATCTCAGTCATAATTATAACTGTCTTCTGGTAATGTCAAATCCTAGTGTGTGTGTGTGTGTGTGTGTGTGTGTGTGTGTGTGTGTGTGTGTGTGTGTGTGTGTGTGTGTGTGTGTGTAATTCTGCTTTCTCATTATTTGTCATTGTTGTTTTCGTTATTTGTCCATGTTTACCTCAAACTTAATCTTCAGGTACAAATGAAGCAGAAAATTGCCCAACCATAAAGTCCGGTTCACTACTCTCTGTTCATTGCTGCTGAAAACAAAACAACATTTCTAAGGCCACTAGTCCATCTGTCACTGGCCTACCACTGGCCTATGGGGCCAACTCATCACAGGGCACAGGTACACACACTCTCACACTCCCAATCATTTACTATGGACAATTTACAACAGGTGGCAGCACAAGGCCACACATACTGTTACAGGGAGCACCGACTTTCATAAGTCAATGTGCCAAAAGACATCATCCTGCATACTGTACATAATTAGCTGTGCATCTGCTTCTAATTCGACCTCATCTGATATTTCATCATGGAAGTAAGTTTTAACAAAGAGGGAACCAGAAAATTTGTGTGTGATTGAGCAAATCTGCCACAAAGATGTTTGACATGATTCAGCAAGTTCATGGCGATGCTGCAACAAGTCTTTCAAAGAGTGGCACGTGTGCTTTTAGAGTGGAAGAACTTGTGCATGATGATTGTCAGAGAACAAACCACAGCATTGTCATCAGTGTCCAGGAGAAACAGTCCAGAAGCAGAAGGAACATTGCTTTCAAGTCTACCAAGCATTTTGGCATCGTCATGTGGATGACCTGTCGAGGATCATTACCGGTGATGAAACTTGGGTGTAAGGGGACAAGCCTGAGACAAAGCAACAGTCTTCACAGTGAAAGAGCCCATTGTGTCAAAGACTGAAAAAAGCGGGGCAGGTCCGCAGCTCAGCTACGTGCTTGCTCATCAACCTTTTTTGATATTCGTGGTATTGCACATCGATTTGTCTTCAGGGGCCAGACCCTCAATAGGGTATTCTATTGCTACTGTAGGTTTTAAGGCGTCTGAGGGAGGACGTATAGAGGCGAAGAAACAAGAAACAGAGATTTCAAAACTTTTTGATACCCCATCATATTATTATTAGTAGTAGTGATTATATATAATGAGAAAATTATGGATTATATGGTTTTAGAAATGTATCACAATTTTTCATCAAATTGCTAGGATGAATAGAGAAATAAAAATAAATTTAATAAAATGTTCAGGCCACAGGGATGCTGTAGTGGAGTCAAGATAAAATGTGCCATCCTTTTACAGTATTATTTTCAATTAGTTTAAAAGCAAAAAGAAAGTGTGTGTTGTGTATCCATTTATCCATCCATAATCTAGACTGAGTATCCTGTGTGCTGTAGGGTCACGGGGCACCTGCAGCCTTTACCAGGGAACTGCACAAGGCAGGGTACACAAGGCCTCACTGAGACCAGTCAACAGGGCACAAACACATACATACACTCACACCCCCAAATATATACAATGGGCAATACATCTAGAATGCATGTCTTTGGGCCACAAAAGTTTGCATTTTCTCCCTGTGCTTGGTGGATTTCCTCCGACATGCAATTGGCCTTTCCAAATTGCACATAGTATGTGACTGTGTGTGTTTGTGCTGTGCGATGGATTAGCAAAATACGAAATGGTACAACCATTGAACGTACAAAATAAGTGAGCAATTGAGAGAGACTTGATCTCACTTGATCTCACTTGATGATCCTGTGCCCACTGTGGATAACAACTCTCTGCCAAAACAAACTTTCTCAAATTCAAGATCACCTTATAACTAATTGTGCACACCTGGTTCTCATCACACTCACCATACATAAAAACTCTTAGCATATACAGTACACCTGTAGAACAGCTGCTAATGTTATAATGCTGCTAATGTTTTATGGATTTTGACTTTTATTAAACTTCATCACCACCATGGACAGAGAACTTTGAATGGCATCAGCCACTGGCTGACCAGGAATTGGATCCAACAAACTGAGGTGAATTGAATGTTATGGATATTTGGCTTGGCACGCCAGTTTGCACATGAACGTCTCGGGTTACTTGACTGTAACCCTGTTCCCTGATAAAGCGGGAACGAGATGCTGCAGGAAAACGCTATGGGAACATCTCTTTGTTGCCCGGTTGTGAAGCCTGTGCATGTCAAACCCGCCGAATACCTTCGGCTTATAACCTGTGCCAGGCATGACGTCACCGAATAAGGTGCACCTGCAGGTTATAAATAGGAGTGAACCGGAAACATCCTCAGGTCAATTTTGTCTGAAGGACGTCCAGGCACGCCAGCAGTGCGGCATCGGAACGCAGCATCTTGTTCCCGCTTTATCAGGGAACAGGGTTACAGTCAAGTAACCCGAGACGTTCCCTTTCAAAAGCTACACTCAATGCTGCGTGAAAACGCTATGGGAACGAGAATACCAACGCCGCCGCACTGCAAGTGTCTGGACCCCCAGGTTGTGTAGCGTGTGCGCACAAGCCGACGAGGTCTCAGACCTAGCTCTGGGATGCTGACTGAAGGATCCGTGAACCCGGAGTAGCATTGACATCCAGACTATAAAATCTAACAAACGTGTGTGGAGAGGATCAGCCCGCCGCATCACACACCTGCTGCTGGGGGACGCCTCTTGCCAAGGCAATTGATGAGCCAATCCCCCTGGTTGAGTGAGCCCTGATTCCCAGAGGCGAAGTGTGACCACGCGCCTCATAGGCTAGGGCAATGGCATCTCTCACCCAGTGTGACAAAGTCTGTCTAATGGCAGACCCCCATGGCAAATAAAGAACTGCTCTGACTTACGCCACTGGCTAGTGCGGTGGACGTAGATCCTAAGAGCACGTACTGGACACAGTAAGTGAAGTCTTTCCTGCTCCGGAGCTGTGAAAGGCAGAGGACAGAAGGCCTCGAGAACAACTGGGTGCATGGTCGAGAATGGAACCTTGGAAGATAGTTCGGGTGAGGATGCAGAATAGCTTTAGACGTAATAGCCATAAGAAAAACCATCTTAAGAGGCAGAAGCCTGACAGGTGCTGACTCTAGTGGTTCGAAAGGGGTGTCGGCCAGGCCTTCGAGTACGATAGTTAAGTCCCACAAAGGGACCGTCGCTCTAGTGGGCAGCTTAAACCGTTTAGCTCCACGAATAAAACGGGCAACTAAATGATGCTTGTCCACAGAAACCCCATCATTCAGAGCCTAACAAGCCGAAATAGCACCTACGTACGTTCTGAGCGTACTAGGGCATAAACCCTAGGACAACCTTTCTTGCAGAAACTCCAGCACTGAAACAATCTGGCAGTGAACTGGGTCTACATGTCTTGCCATGCAACAATTTTCAAATACACTCCATTTGAGGGCATAAGTTCTCCTAGTCGAGGGAGCCCTGGCACTTAAAATGGTTTCAATTACGCTGGCTGAAAGCCCAGCATGTCTTAGTTGGTCCGTTCAGGGGCCAAACGTGAAGGTTCCAGAGCTCGGGCCGGGGATGAAGTATTGTCCCCTGCGCGTGAGACAGAAGATCCCTCCTCACTGGAATCACGCAGGGTGAGCCGTCGAGGAGAGATATGAGATCCGAGAACCACACTCTGGTCGGCCAATGGGGCGCTATCAATAAGAGGCGCAAGCCGTGTTGACGGACCCTCACCAGGACTCCTGGGAGCAGAACTATAGGTGGAAACGCATAAAGGCGTAATCTGGGCCATGTATGGACCATTGCGTCCAGACCCAGGGGAGCTGGAGGAGTCAGAGAGTAGTAAAGGGGGCATTCTGCTGCCTCTTATGAGACAAAGAGGTCCACCTCTGCTACGTAAAATCTTTCCCAGATTGACTGACTACTTCGGGGTGGAGTTTCCACTCCCCATGTTTTACAGCTTGTCTGGATAGCAAGTCTGCTCCTACATTCATATGCCCTGGAATGTAAATCGCCCTGAGGGACAGGAACTTGTCCTGTGCCCAAAGCAGAACCTGGTGCGCTAGCTTGTTCAAGCGGCGCGAGCACAGTCCACCCTGCCGATTTATGTACGAGACTACCGCAGTGCTGTCCACCCGCACTAGGACATGGTAGCCTCTCAACTGCTGGAGGAAGTGTTTCAGGGCCAGAAACAGAGCCATCATGTCGAGGCAATTGATGTGCCACGCGAGAAGATGACCTCTCCAGCTCCCTTGTGCTGGACGGCCATCCAAGACCGCACCCCAGCCTGTGAGGGAAGCGTCTGTCGTTAGCATCTTGCGATGACAAGACGGACCTAGAGTGGGACCCAAAGTCAGAAACTGGGGTCTGAACCACATAGAAAGGGTACGAAGCCCCCGGCGCGTAACCCTTATTAGCCTCTAGGGGTTGGCCCTTGAATGAAACCCCATGGCTCTTAGCCACAGCTTAAATGCTCTCATGTGCAGAAGGCCCAAAGGTATCACCGTGGACGCAGCTGCCATGAGGCCTAAAGATTTCTGAAAGTGATGAACAGTGACCTTCTGGCCTAGCTTGATTTCCTTCAGGGTGTTGAGAATGGATTCGACACGTGCAGGAGACAACTGTGCCCGCATTGTGACCGAATCCCATGTGACACCCAAATATGTTGTCCTCTGAACAGGAAGGAGAACGCTTTTTGTGGCGTTGAGTCTCAATCCTAAAGAATGAAGATGGGCTAGGACGACATCCCGATGTCGAAGCGCTAGCTCCTAAGACTGGGCCAGAATCAGCCAGTCGTTTATGTAATTCAAAATACGGATGCCCTGGAGTCATAAAGGAGCCAGAGTTGCATCCATGCATTTTGTATATGTGCGGGGTGACAGAGCTAGGCCAAATGGAAGGACCCAATACTGGTAAGCTTCGCCCCCAAAGCGAACCTCAGGAACTTCCTGTGCTGTGGCAATATTTCTATAGAAATATGCGTCCTTGAGATCGATTGTCACAACCAATCCTCTAGTTGGATTTGAGAAACAATCATTTTGACAGTCAAACTTTTGAATCTGGATTTCTGAGATAGCGGTTCAAGCCGCGAAGATCCAAGATCGGACGCAACCCTCCCCCTCTCTTGGGCACCAAAAGGTACCGACTGTAGTAGCCCGACTCTTTGTCTGGGAGGGGAACATGTTCTATGGCCCCTTTACAGAGTCTGTAACTGCTGGGCCAGCAGATGTGCTCGATCCGGTTTCACGGAAGTGGAGACCACGCCGTTGAAACGCGGAGAACGATGTGCAAACTGAATCCTGTAGCCTGTGCCTACAGTCCTTTATACCCAAGGAGATACACCTGGCAGTAGTTTCCACGCTGCCAGCTTCTCCGAAAGGGGCACGAGCTTTGACACTTCGACTAGATGAGGGGGGGGGTGTTAGGTGTTGGGAGATGAAGTGTGGCAGATGATGCCTGAACACCCAACTTATCATTGGAGACCGGCGCTCCCCGAACACCAGTGGTGGCGGGGATTGAACACCGGCCTCCCGGGAGTGCCAGGGAGGAGGCCCTGTTTTGTGATGAAAATCCAGGCGCCCCTCCCCGGGGGGAGACACCCCCATGGCCCCAGGCGCACAAACTCAGGGCTTCTTCTTTGAAGAGAGGAAGCTACTCAGATCCGGTCTTTTCGAAGCAGATTTTTGAGAAGAGCGGCGAGCCCCACCCCAGTCTTTATGGGGGGGTGCACGGCTGGTCACGCTCTCCTTCTGCACCTCACGCCTGATAGGGGCCAGACCTGGCCGGGGCCGGGTGGCCGACGGTCCCGGTTCTTGAGCACGGCGGGGAAGGAGCCTCCCAAAGGCCTGTTCATATAACTTTGCCTCTCTAAACCTAGTGACGGCGGAATTAACAGCGTCGCCAAAAGGCCGGAAGGCGAGATGGGGGCATCGAGGAAGACAACAAGATCCTTATCCTTGATGCCCGTGAGGTTCAGCCACTGATGCCTCTTCGTGGATACCATGGCAGCCATGGAACGGCCCACAGCACAGGCCGTCCGCTTGGTTGCACAGAGAGACAGGTCTGTGGCTAGGCGCAGCTCTGCAAACGCCTTGTCATCAATAGCTCCGCCGCTGCTCAGGTCCTTCAGCAGGTCAGTCTGGTAAACCTGCAAAACCGCCATGGTGTGCAGTGAAGCACCAGCCTGTCCTGCTGCCTGAAAAGCTTTACCCACAAAAGCAGGTGTCAATCTGCACGACTTGGAGAGGAGAGTAGGCTTTTTCAGGGAGGATGATGTCCCAGGAGAGAGATAGCCCGCAAGCGTCTCTTCTATCTGGGCATCATCATATAACCGCGTGCCTTCGCATCAATAATATCATTCGAATAAGTCGAAGGAACAAAAACACGCGATGAATACAGCTTGCTCCATGAAAGAGTTAATTCATCATGGACGTCACCAAAGAAGGGGAGAGAGAGACGTTGAGGCTCCTCCCCCCGGCCACCCGACAGACACCTGTCGTTCAATCTCGAACGCTTGGGGGAATCTCGCTGCTGTGGCCAGTCGATATGCAATCGCTCGACCGCACGCGTTATAGCCTCTAATAATTCCTCAAAAGCTCTGTCAGCACTGGAGGAGCGTTGTGAGGAGGCTACTTCCATGGAAGCGAGAGAGGAAGATTCTTCCGATCCTTTACAAGAAGCGCCGGAGTGCGCTTGCGAAGCGGAAGTTAAAACTTCCTGATCCGGAGAGAGCGAGAGAGAAATCGGAAATTCCATCTCGTGCGCGTCTGCCAGATCAACACGCGAGCCTCAGGAATGCGTCGCGGCTCGCGGTTTCTCTTTAAAGAAAGCGAGCCGCGCGCCTTAATAAGGAGAAGATCGCAGTACTCACATTCTCTCTGAAGCCCGAGGCGAGCGTGTTCTTCCCAAGCACTCGACAAACTCGCCATATCGGTGAGTTAATGCTGTTATTTTTATTTCGCTTTCGCTACGGCTTGTACATGCACACGCAAACACAAAGCGGTCCTGAAGACAAAAAGATCTGAGGATGTTTCCGGTTCACTCCTATTTATAACCTGCAGGTGCACCTTATTCGGTGACGTCATGCCTGGCACAGGTTATAAGCCGAAGGTATTCGGCGGGTTTGACATGCACAGGCTTCACAACCGGGCAACAAAGAGATGTTCCCATAGCGTTTTCACGCAGCATTGAGTGTAGCTTTTGAAAGGGAACTCCATGGCCCAGCTCTCCTCTGATGCTCTGAACAAATTACAAGTACTGAAGACTCTGCTGTAGTGACATGTGGAACCTCATTCCAATAAGGTGAGTCTCAAACATTTTTAATCCCACCATTACACTGCAAGTATGTGCACAAGCTAGAGAAAGAATTTTCTTCATAAATGTGACCAAACATTTCCCATTATATTGGGCCTGTCATTCATGCTACTCAGCTGCCCAGTGTCTCTCTCCTACCATATAGAAAATCACAAACATCAGTAGAAATTCCCCCTGCATATACTAAGGGGCTCCTGCCCCACCAATCATATGATTGTGCTATAGAAGACAGTGGTCTTACAAAGATTTGGTGAGAAGACCAAACTCCACCTGAGAGCTTTCGTCACATGCAAACTTATATCGCCTGAATATAACCGACAACAGCAACAGTAAACTTCTCATGGTCAACCTAGCACTACAGGAGTGAAGCCACTGGATGGAGGGAACACAACATCTACACTGTTCCTAAAAATTCGAGTAAATCAAGACAGTGAAGAGGTTGAACTTCAGACAAGCTAACTGGGCCCAATTTTTCTCTCAATTCGATTTCACACTGGTGCAAGGATGTCAAAGCTGACTCTATCAGTCCCAGTCTGCCTCATAAACAGTCTGAGGAGCACTTTGTGGACACTATGACATGGAACCTGGAAAAGGAAATAACTTACTGGATGCACCTGCTGTAAAATCCAGATACAGTGCCCATAGTGGAAACCATTTCTGCCCCTCCTTCTTTGTAAAGGCACACCACTTGAAGGGGTTCTGTCACAGCCACACCGATTCCAGTAATGACGTTATGGCTCTAAGAGCACAAATTCCCACAACCATGCTCCAAAATCTAGTGGAAAGCCTTTTCAGAATCATAAAGCTTATTATAACAACAAAGAGGGAACTTAAGGTGAAAAATGACTTCCTTCTGTATTTGACAGTCAGGTATCCACAATCATTTACTCATACACAGGATTTTAAAATAATGTTAGGGTGATGAGAAATACAACAATGTTTGGTGCTCTTTGTGCTTCAGCTATGCAGAAGCTGTTGGGCTGTGTAGAACTGTTATAAATAAGACACACCTAATATTAGTCTCAGCCGTAAGTCAGCAGATAAAAGAAATTTATAATATTTTTCAAACGTATTTGATATTACTTTTACCATGTTCATGCACATTTTTATTTTCCTTGTTTAGTCTATGGTTAAGCACTGTCTTATTAACGATTTTTTTTCTTAAATAAACAACCTGATATTGAGTCATTACAGAAGATTTAATCTACAAAATGGACGCAACAGGAAATAAGGATGCTCCATATTGCAGAGTTCTGAACACTGGCATAAAAGACCCAGCATTCAATTTTTGGTATCAAGGGTTTAGAATAGTTGAGTGTATTAGTCAGGAGAAACAATAAGCTGTATTTAGGTTCACTCAGTGAACAGGCCATATATCATGATAAACTAAAATATGACAGCAGTAGAATATCATAACTTTTGGTGAAGGGCTATTGTTTTTGTTGTGGACATGATTCCTACTCCATCAAACATCAGACCTGCTATCCAAAAGAATCAAATAATCACACCTTAATAATTTACTGCATAAATTTGCTGGGTATACTCAAATCCATTGGCAAACATTGCTCGTTTCTGTTTTGATATATAATTCAGATTCTCTTATTCATCCATCTTTCAGCACTCATCAACACTGATATATCCAGTAACTTCATAGATGTGAATACAGCATATTATTTACACAACAATTCCAACACAACCATCCTATCCTATTTCATTAGCACCATGCATAAGGATGTCTCTCCTCATGACTGAGTCCTCTACATTCCCAGTTGTGTTAAGTCTGGCAATAAGTCTTGTCTATTAAATATTCCAAGTCAACTGTTATTGGTGTATATATAAGTGGAGGCGATTGGGAATGACAGCAAGTCAGCCACAAAGTGGTAAGCCAGGTGAAATCACAGAGTTGGGTCAGCGGATGTTGAAACGCATAGTGCACAGAGGTTGCTAACTTTCTGCAGAGTCAAAAGCTACAGACCTCTAAAATTCATGTGGCCTTCAGATTAGCTCAAGAACAGTGCATAGAGAGCTTCATGGAATGAGTTTCCATGCAATCAAGCCTTACTGTATATCACCAAGTGCAATGCAAAGCATCGGATGCAGTGGTGTAAAGTACGCCGCAACTGGACTCTAGAGCAATGTAAACGTATTCGCTTGAAGAATCACGCTTCTTTATCTGGCAATCGGATGGACAAGTCTGGGTTTGGTGGCTGTCAGGAGACCAGTACTTGCCTGACTTCATTTGGGGATGACTACTTCCTGTTCCAACATGACTGCCCACCAGCGCAAAAAGAAAGGTCTATAAAAAATGAAGAGAAATAAAATAAAGATATAAATAAAGGCATGGATGAGCAAGTTTAGTGTAAAAGAGGTTCACTGGCCTGCACAGAGTCCTGAACTCAACCCGATAGAACACCTTTGGGATGAATTAGAGCGGAGACTGTGAGCCAGGCCTTCTCATCCAACATCAGTGTCTGACCACACAAATGTGCTTCTAGAAGAATGGTCGGAAAATTCCCATAAATATACTCCCCTAAACCTTATGGAATGCGTTCCCAGAATAGTTGAAGCTCTTATAGCTGCAAAAGTTGGGCCAACATCATATTAAAACCTATGGATTAAGAATTTGACATTACTCAAGTTCACAAACATGTGAAGGCAGGCAAGTGTCCATGCCTTTGACTCAGATCATGGATTATTTCTTTGCCGAGAACAAGGCCATGGAAGAATAATGAACACTCTTAAAAACTGCATTAGACCCCCCACCTCACCAACTTCAATATTCTCCTTTGTTCTGAAAAACAGGGTCTCAACTCATACCAACTAAATATCATTAGCCATTGACCCTTTTCCCGACAGCCTTTAAACAATTAAAATCAGCCACCGTCTTCCTATAATTGCAACAAAGAACAGCCCATAATCTCATCATGATTTACGAGAGGAATGAATGTAAAATGGCTTTTAGCACCAGACCTCTGATCACTATGAATATTTGGTGATGCAGTATGAACTGGTCTATGTCCCTTCATTTTCCAAGCCTTTTTAAAATTATTTCTTTAGACTATTGCACACAGCTCTGATGAAAGCACTAAAGTAGCACAATTTCATTAATGGACATTTAACATATTTTATGAATCCTAGTTGATTTGTTATTTATACTGTACGTTTATTATAGGGGATTCATTACAACAGCCATCTTTTTTTTAAATGTGGCTTTAAAATGATTGATGGTTGTAAAATTTAGGCAGGACTTACAGTATATTATGATCATTTCTGTCTAACAAGGAATGATGTCAAGACAAAAGTGTGGGCACACGTGCAGCTTTATTGGTTTTTATGATAAGTTTGTAAGGCTTAACCATAACCCAGTGAACAAGCAAAGGTTGAACAACAAACAATGTAAAAAATGTAGAATAGTTAATTGCACTTGGTTAATTACATCTTCGGTTGCAGCATGGGTGAAAGTAGGTCAGAATAGCCTGCAGTACTGATGGTAGAGAAGCTACCTGCCAAAACATACGTTCAAAACCATCACTTTCAGCACGAAAACACACCTGACAACAAGACCAAAATTCCAAAGCCCTTTCTATCCTCTTTTCTTTTCTTTGCATAGCCCAGCATGTTAGCAAGCGAGTTCAGACATGATACAGCATGCCTGGAATAGACAGAGTTACAAGTTTTGCTTAAAGGTTCAGGTTGCAGCTTAAACCCCTGACCTTCTGATAAATAATCCAGAGCCTTAACCTTTGAGCCAGCACTGCGCTGAGAGAAACAAAATAGGTCTAGTCTCCAGGAAAGATAATCAATTTGGTGATTGTTCCTTGGGAAGACAATTCCCAGTTCAACAGCTAACATACAGTGTGACAGTGTTGGAGCATTGAGAAAAAGTACAATATTGAATGCAAAAAGAGGCAATGTCTCAGCTGCATACCCAAATGAACAAAACACAAAAACATACTGACTTTTTATGCGGAAACATCTACTGTGTGTCCATACTACCCAGTGTACCTATTTTCCTGTATAAGCAAACCCAGCTACGAAGCCAAAGCAAATGTAATGTACAGAATGAGTAAATGACAGAATTTAGTACAATGTTACACTATCTACTGTGTAACCTCATTTTAGGAATTTTTCAGGGAAAATGAAAGAATCAGGTTTAAAGAATCAAACAATGATAATCCATAAATAAGACAAATACAAGCAAGAATACATACCTCCCTATGGTGACCCAGAAAGGCAAAGCATCTCTCCTGTGTATGAGTAAGCTTTTTCCTGTGAATTTGAGTAGGCTCCAGAAAGGCAAAGCATCTGTATATGTGTATGCTTACATACCTGACCCAGAGGTGCAGTTAATAGTAGAGGTTGAAGGCAATGATGTAGGAGTAGGGGGTGTCCCTGGACAAGGGGCCCAATATAAGCTGTCAGCTGTCAGGTGTGTGCTCAGAATGAGGAGTATCTGGCCCTCTGCAATCCCTGTTCATACCCTTGTATGCCCATAGCATTTGCTTGCATTAGACACCATTATGGGTCAGCTCATACCCCCCTAGAGGTGATGATGGTAATATTTGTCATGTTAAGGCCTGTAAGGTTTTCTCCCTGCCCAAACTTCCTATTGCCAAGGAGACAGTTCCCAACTCCTGCTACAGCACATACTGTAGATTTGGTTCATGTGCTGCTACTGATTTAGGCCTCTGACTACAGTTTATCTGCAACTTCTGTAAGGTCTTCTTTCATCATTTTGGAGCAACAATTAATATGGCAGAATACATGCACACCATCCTGTGGCATACTTTGCTGGGCATGTCACCATTCAAGTGTCAAGTTGGGTATCCCCCTTCCAGTTTGTGGAGCAGGAGAAGGCTCAAAAGAGGAAGCCATTCCAAGAAGATGGCACCATGCTATATTTGTCCTATTTACAGTAGATTCTTGTCTCAGTAATGTACCACCTAGCTCTTTCTTAGACCATGAAGATCAACCCCCCCATTCCGGCTGGGGTCCCCTTTGAGCATTCACAACTCCACCACCGTATTATTTAATGGACATGAAAGATCAAGGCCCAGAGGATGGAGTTTGGGTTTCAGCCCAGCACACTTTGGACCCAGACCTCTGGTACTTCCACAGGAACCAGGCAGTCCATCTGGGAATATCAGGAACCAAAGGGGTTCTAAGGGGGTAATGTGAGTTAGGTAGTGCTTTAGCAGGAAAATTGGCTTTTATAAAGTACCCAATGCCAGTTGCTAGGCAACACCCTCAATCTGACAATCATTGCAAATACTTGACACCAGGTCACATACCTTTATAAACCCATGGCACGCTTTACTATTTGCACCACTCATCACTTGAGTCCCTCAGCTTTTGTGTTCTCTGTCTCAGAGATTGAGAAAGAGATTTAGCAGACCTAACTTGGTGCTTAGCTGAATATTGCATCACTAGCCAAGGGACAAGTCATTCCAGCCTGCAATTTGTCTCACTGTCAAACAAACACTACGCACATTCTAACGGGAACACAAGGATGCTTAACATCATCTCATCAGCATCAATCTGTCCTTGATTCTATTCCATGCATCGTCCTTTGTCCATACACAGCCTTTGTTTACATCTGCCACTTTTCAATCAATCTGCCAGACTCAAAAGTCATTCCAGAAGAACCACTGCAAGCAGCTGACTCGCTCTTTCTTCCTTCAAGAAATTTAGCAATTTCCTCCAGGTAAATGTGCAGCCACTTTTGAATCGGCAAAATGAGAATGTGATTGAGACAGGATTACATGGCTAACGCAAGCTGATGATGGAAGGTCAAGCAAAAGCTTCCACTCAAATAGGATTAGATTGAACAGGCTTTTCACAGAATGTCTTCTCATCACCATACAGCATCATCACACATTCAATTTTAATTTTCCAAGGCATGAAGCACTAGGTACATTCAGGTCAGAATCACAACATAGAACACATCAGCAAACCTCCAGCTCAGACCCCTAACCACTTACCCACCTACTGTATTACCACACACATACAAACACACATACAGTGTAAAACAATTTTGTGAAGATCAGATATGGAATAGTACAGTAAATATTATTGTACACCATGTGAATAAGAATGTGAGGAAATAGCACTATTCTTCATAAAGCTTGGTATCATCCGAAGCACTTTGCAATGATCACACAATGACTATAAAAAAACTGCAGTGATATTACAGTGCTGTGTCCAGGATTTTATTTATTTATTTATTTATTTATTTATTTATTTATTTTCAAATTTAACTGGCTTGTTTGAAACAACTAGACGTCTGTTCCATTTTCAAGTTTTTGTGAAGTTATATGTTTTCAGTTTGTATTAAACTTTGTAAAATTTGCTATATTTTGTGAGAAATAAACATATTTAGAAGGCTGTGCAAAATAGTTAATAGTCTATTTAAAATGTCTCGGGTTACTTGGCTGTAACCCTGTTCCCTGATAAAGCGGGAACGAGATGCTGCGTGAAAACATTATGGGGAAGATCTATTTGTTGCCCGGTTGTGAAGCCTGTGCATGTCAAAACCGCCGAATACCTTCGGCTTATAACCTGTGCCAGGCATGACGTCACCGAATAAGAGGCACCTGCAGGTTATAAATAGGAGTGAACCGGAAACATCCTTAGGTCAATTTTGTCTGAAGGTCGTCCAGGCACGCCAGCAGTGCGGCATCGGAACGCAGCATCTCGTTCCCGCTTTATCAGGGAACAGGGTTACAGCCAAGTAACCCGAGACGTTCCCTTTCAACAGCTACACTCGATGCTGCGTGAAAACGCTATGGGAACAAGAATACCAACGCCGCCGCACCGCAAGTGTCTAGACCCCCAGGTTGTGTAGCGTGTGCGCACAAGCCGACGAGGTCTCAGACCTAGCTCTGGGATGCTGACTCAAGGATCCACGAACCCGGAGTAGCATTGACATCCAGACTATAAAATCTAACAAACGTGTGTGGAGAGGACCAGCCCGCCGCATCACACACCTGCTGCAAGGGGACGCCTCTTGCCAAGGCAATCGATGAGGCAATCCCCCTGGTTGAGTGAGCCCTGATTCCCAGAGGCGAAGTGTGACCACGCTCCTCATAGGCTAGGGCAATGGCATCTCTCAGCCAGTGTGACAGAGTCTGTCTAGTGGCAGCCGCCCCCCGGTTGTGACCCCCATGGCAAATAAAGAGCTGCTCTGACTTACGCCACTGGCTAGTGCAGTGGACGTAGATCTGTAGAGCACGTACTGGACACAGTAAGTGAAGTCTTTCCTGCTCTGGAGCTGTGAAAGGCAGAGGAAGAAGGCTTCGAGAACCACTGGGTGCATGGTCGAGAATGGAACCTTGGGAAGATAGTTCGGGTGAGGATGCAGAATAGCTTTGACTAGCTCAGGAGCAAAGTCTAGGCAGGATGGCGAGACTGACAGAGCCTGCAGATCCCCAATCCTCTTCAAAGAAGTAATAGCCATAAGAAAAACCATCTTAAGAGACAGAAGCCTGACAGGTGCTGACTCTAGTGGTTCGAAAGGGGTGTCGGCCAGGCCTTCGAGTACGATAGTTAAGTCCCATGAAGGGACCGTCGCTCTAGTGGGCGGCTTCAACTGTTTAGCTCCACGAATAAAACGGGCAACCAAATGGTGCTTGCCCACAGAAACCCCATCATTCAGAGCCTAACAAGCCAAAATAGCGGCTACGTAAGTTCTGAGCGTACTAGGGCATAAGCCCGAGGACAACTTTTCTTGCAGAAACTCCAGCACTGAAACAATCTGGCAGTGAACTGGGTCTATATGTCTTGCCATGTACCAATTTTCAAATACACTCCATTTGAGGGCATAAGTTTTTCTAGTGGAGGGAGCCCTGGCACTTAAAATAGTTTCAATTACGCTGGCTGAATGCCCAGCATGTCTTAGTTGATCCCATTCAGGGGCCAAACGTAAAGGTTCCAGAGCTCGGGCCGGGGATGAAGTATTGTCCCCTGCGCGTGAGACAGAAGATCCCTCCTCACTGGAATCACCCAGGGAGAGCCGTTGAGGAGAGATATTAGTTCCGAGAACCACACTCTGGTCGGCCAATGGGGCGCTATCAATAAGAGCCGCAACCCCTGTTGACGGACCCTCGCCAGGACTTCTGGGAGCAGAACTATAGGTGGAAACACATAAAGGCGTAACCTGGGCCACGTGTGGGCCATTGCGTCCAGACCCAGGGTAGCTGGATGAGTCAGAGAGTAGTAAAGGGGCATTGTGCTGCCTCTTGTGAGGCAAAGAGGTCCACCTCTGCTACGTAAAATCTTTCCCAGATTTGACTGACTACTTCGGGGTGGAGCTTCCATTCCCCATGTTTCACAGCTTGTCTGGATAGCAAGTCTGCTCCTACATTCATATGCCCTGGAATGTAAATTGCCCTGAGGGACAGGAACTTGTCCTGTGCCCAAAGCAGAACCTGGTGTGCTAGCTTGTTCAAGCGGCGCGAGCACAGTCCACCCTGCCGATTTATGTACGAGACTACCGCAGTGCTATCCACCCGCACTAGGAGATGGTAGCCTCTCAACTGCTGGAGGAAGTGTTTCAGGGCCAGAAACAGAGCCATCATTTCGAAGCAATTGATGTGCCACGCGAGAAGATGACCTCTCCAGCTCCCTTGTGCTGGACGGCCATCCAAGACCGCACCCCAGCCTGTGAGGGAAGCGTCTGTCGTTAGCATCTTGCGACGACAAGACGGACCTAGAGTGGGACTCAAAGTCAGAACACCGGGGTCTGAACCACATAGAAAGGGTACAAAGCCTCCGGCGCGTAACCCTTATTAGCCTCTGGGGGTTGGCCCTTGAATGAAACTCCTTGGCTCTTAGCCACAGCTGAAACGCTCTCATGTGCAGAAGGTCCAAAGGTATCACCGTGGACGCAACCGCCATGAGGCCTAAAGATTTCTGAAAGTGATGAACAGTGACCTTCTGGCCTAGCTTGATTTCCTTCAGGGTGTTGAGAATGGATTCGACATGAGCAAGAGACAACTGTGCCCGCATTGTTACCGAATCCCATGTGACACCCAAATATGTTGTCCTCTGAACAGGAAGGAGAACGCTTTTTGTGGTGTTGAGTCTCAATCCTAAAGAATGAAGATGGGCTAGGACGACATCCCGATGTCGAAGCGCTAGCTCCTGAGACTGGGCCAGAATCAGCCAGTCGTCTATGTAATTCAAAATACGGATGCCCTGGAGTCGTAAAGAAGCCCGAGCTGCATCCATGCATTTTGTATATGTGCGGGGTGACAGAGCTAGGCCAAATGGAATGACCTGATACTGGTAAGCTTCGCCCCCAAAAGCGAACCTCAGGAACTTCCTGTGCTGTGGCAATATTTCTATATGGAAATATGCGTCCTTGAGATTGATTGTCACAAACCAATCTTCTAGTTGAATTTGAGAAACAATAATTTTGACAGTCAACATTTTGTATCTGGATTTCCTGAGATAGCGGTTCAAGCTGCGAAGATCCAAAATCGGACGCAACCCCCACCTCCCCCCCTCCCTCTCTTGGGCACCAAAAAGTACCGACTGTAGTAGCCCGACTCTCTGTCTGGAAGGGGAACATGTTCTATGGCCCCTTTGCCCAGCAGAGTCTTTAACTCCTGGGCCAGCAGATGTGCTCGCGTAGGACGTAGGTGTTGAAACGCGTAGGACGATGTGCAAACTGAATCCTGTAGCCTGTGCCTACAGTCTTTTGTACCCAAGGAGATATGCCTGGCAGTAATTCCCACGCTGCCAGCTTCTCCAAAAGCTTCTTCTTCTTCCTTCTTGAGTAGAAGGGACGTTATGAACAGTTTTGTGCCTGATCACCACACACCAGCCACTGTTTTTAGACGAATATAGTGCTTTTGCCCTCAAAGTGGGCTTTACTTGTCACTCAACAGATAGTTTTGGATAAATGCACAGAATATGTGGAACACACAGAAATGGCTGTAATGCCGATACAAAGCATCCAAATCCTCACCAAACACAAACAAACTCATGAGCATGGCTTACTCCAAAAAAATCTATGTAACTTTTGTGAAATTAATCTTTAAAGATGTATGGACTGATAATTGTACAGTGTGTCCCAAAAAATTTGACATAATTTGAAAGATGAATATCTGAGTAACGTCTCGGGTTACTTTGATATAACCCTGTTCCCTGAAAAAGCGGGAATGAGATACTGCGTGAAAACGCTATGGGAACATCTCTTTGTTCTCCAGTTGTGAAGGATGTGTGTATCAAGTAAACCAAGTATTTTTGGCTTATAACCTCGGTCAGTTGATGTCATCTGATAAGGTGCGCCTGCAGGTTATAAATAGAAGTGAACTGGAAAAATCCTCAGGTTAATTTTGTCTGAAAGGACGTATGGATGGAGTGCAGCATCTCGTTCCCGCTTTTTCAGGGAACAGGGTTACAGCAAAGTAACCTGAGAGGTTCCCTTTCAAAAACTACACTCGATGCTGCATGAAAATGCTATGGGAATGCGAATACCAATGCCACCGCACTGCAAGTGTCTGGACCCCCAGGTTGTGTAGCGTGTGCACACAATAGCCAAAGAGGTCTCAGACCTAACCTTGGGATGCTGACTCGAGGTCCCTCGAGCTCGGAGTAGCATTGACATCCAGACTATAAAATCTAACAAATGTGTGCAGAGAGGACTGCCACATCACACATTTGCTGCAAGGGGACACCTTTTGCCAGAGCAATTGATGAGGCAATCCCCCTGGTCGAATGAGCCCTAATTCCCAGAGGAGAAGTGCCTCGTAGGCTAGGGCAAAATCTCTCACCCAATGTGACAGCATCTATCTAGCATCCATAGCAAGTGAAAAGCTGCTCTGACTCACGCCACTGGCTAGTGCGGTGGACGTAAATCTGAAGAGCACGTACTGGACACAGTAAGTGAAGTCTTTTTTGCTCCGGAGCTGTAAAAGGCGGAGGACAGAAGGCTTTCTAGTGGGATCTAGTGGGTGGCCTCAACCGTTTAGCTCCATGAATAAAACGGGCAACTAAAGGGTGCTTTCCCTCAGAAACCCCATTGCTCAGAACATGACAAGCCTACATATGTTCTGAGAGTAGTAGGGCATAAGCTTTTCTTTCAGAAACTCCAGCACTGAAACAATTCAGCAGCGGACTGTGTCTACATGTTTTGCCATGCACCAACTTTCAAATACATTCCATTTGAGGGCATAAGTTCTTCTAGTGGAGGGAGCCCTAGCCCTAGCAATTATGCTGGCTGGAAGACCAGAATCTCTTAGTTGGTCCCCTTCAGGGGCCAGACGTGAAGGTTCCAGAGCTCGGGCCGGGGATGAAATAGAATAGGATCTTCTGAGACTTCTGGGCCATCGCGTCCAGGGGAGCCAGGGGAGCTGGAGGAGTCAGAGAGTAGTAAAGGGGCATTGTGCTGCCTCTTGTGAGGCAAAGAGGTCTACCTCTGCTACATAAAATCTTTCCCAGATTTGACTGACTACTTCGGGGTGGAGCTTCCATTCCTCATGTGTCACAACTTGTCTGGATAGTCCACTCCCACATTCATATGCCCTGGAATGTAAATCACCCTGAGGGACAGGAACATGTTCTGTGCCCAAAGCAGAACCTGGTGTGCTAGCTTATTCAAACGGCGCGAGCGCAGTCCGTCCTGTCGATTTATGTTCAAGACTAGTGTCTTTAGTGTTGTCCACCCGCACTAGGACAGGGTAGCCTCTAAACTGCTGGAGGAAGTGTTTCAGGGCCAGAAACAGAGCCATCATTTTGAGGCAATTGGTGTGCCATGCGAGAAGATGACCTCTGCAGCTCCCTTGTGCTGGACGACCGTCTCATACCTCACCCCAGCACGTGAGGGAAGCGCCTGTCGTTAGTATCTTGCGACGACACCATGGACCTAAAGTGGAGCCCAAAGTCAGAAACCAGAGTCTGAACCACATAGAAAGGGTACGAAGCCCCTATCGTGTAACCCCTATTTGCCTCTGGGGATTGGCCCTTGAGTGAAATCCCCTGGCAGCTGCCATGAGGCCTAGAGATCTCTGAAAGTGATAATCCCATGTGACAGCCAAATATGTTGTCCTCTGAACAGGAAAGAGAATGCTTTTTGTGGCATTGAGTCTCAATCCTAAAGAATAGACATGAGATAGGATGACAACCCGATGTCAAAGCGCTAGCTCCTGAGACTGAGCCAGAATCAGCCAGTCGTCTATGTAATTCAAAATACGGATGCCTTGGATTCGTAAAGGAGCCAGGACTGCATCCATGCATTTTGTATATGTGCGGGGTGACAGAGCTAGGCCAAATGGAATGACCGATACTGGTAAGCTTCGCCCCCGAAAGTGAACATCAGGAACTTCCTGTGTTGTGACAATATTTCTATATGGAAATATGCGTCCTTCAGGACGCTTGTCACAAACTAATCTTCTGGTTGGATTTAAGAAACAATCATTTTGACAGTCACCATTTTGAATCTGAATTTCCTGAGATAGCGGTTCAAGTCGCGAAGATCTAAAATCGGACACAGCCCCCCCATTCTCTCTTGGGAACCAAGAAATACTGACTCTCTGTCTGGGAGGGAAACATGTACTATGGCCCCTTTACCCAGAAAAGTCTGTAATTCCTGGACCAGCAGACTCGTTCCGGTTTCACGGAAGTGGAGACCACACTGATGATGAGCAAACTGTATCCTGTAGCCTCTGTCTACAGATCTTTGTACCCACAGAGATACGTCTGGCAGTAGTTTCCATGCTGCCAGCTTCTCCGAAAGGGGCATGAGTTTTGACACCTTGTCTGGATGGGGGAGGGGGGGGGGTGTTGGATGTTCGGTATCCTGAAATGTGGCAGGAGGTGACCGGAGACCGGTGCTCCCCGAAACACCATGGGTGGGGGTGCCAAGGAGGTGACCCTATTCTGTGAAGGAGATCCAGGCGCTTCTCCCAGGGGGGAGACACCCCCACGGCTCTGGGCGCACAAGCCTCAGAACTTCCTCTTTGCAGAGAGGAAGCTCCTCAGGTCCGGTCTTTCTGAGGCAGATTGAGAAGAGCAGCGAGTCCTACCCCAGTCTTTACAAGGGGGTGCCCGGCTGTTTCACGCTCTCCCTCTGCACCTCACATCTTGTGGGGGCCAGACCTGGTCTCGACCGGGTGGTCGACGATCCCGACTCTTGAGCACGGCGGGGAAGAAACCTCCCAAAGGCCTGTTCACATAATTTCCCCTCCCGAAACCTAGTGGCGATGGAATTAACAGCGTCGCCAAACAGGCCGGAAGGCGTGACGGGGCATCAAGGAAGCCAGCACAATCCCTATCCTTAATGCCCATGAGGATCAGCCACAGATGCCTCTCCGTGGACACAATGGCAGCCATAGAACGGCCAACCGCACGGGCATTTTGCTTGGTTGCACGGAGAGACAGGTCTGTGGCTCGACATAGCTCACCAAATGCTCTCTCATCGATAGCCCTGTCAGTGCTCAAGTTTATCAGCAGGTCAGCCTGGTAGGCCTGTAAAACCGCCATGGTGTGCAGTGTAGCACTAGCCTGACATGCTGCCTGAAAAGCTTTCCCCACCAAGGAAGATGTCAGTCTACATGGCTTGGAGGGGAGTATGGACTTTTTCAGGGAGGATGATGTCCCAGGAGAGAAATAGCTTTCAAGTGTCTCTTCTATCTGGGGCATCATCATATAACTGCGCGCTTTCACATCAACGATATTTGAATAAGTCTAAGTCGATGGCACAAAAACACGCAATGAGTAAGGCTTGCTCCATGAAAGAGTTAATTTGTCATGAAGGTCACCAAAGAAGTGGAGAGAAAGACGTTGAGACCACTCCCCCCGGGCACCCGACAGAAACCTGTCATCTAATTTTGAGCGCTTGGGAGAGTCTCGCTTCTGCAAACAGTCGATGTGCAACTGCTCGACCGCACATGTTATTACTTCCAGTAATTCCTCATACACTCTGTCAACACTAAAGCGTATAGAGGAGCGTTGTGAGGAGGCTACTTCCATGGAAGCAAGAGAGGAAGTCTCTTCTGCACCTTCACAAGAAGTGCCGGAGCGTGCTAGAGAAGCGGACGCTACAACTTCCTGATTCGGGGAGAGTGCTAGAGAAAGGGGGAATTCCATCTCATGCGCGTCTGCCAGATCAGCATGTGAACCCCAGGAATGCGCCGCGGCTCGCAGTTTCTCTTTAAAGAAAGCGCGCGGTGCGCGAAGCACCTTAATAGGGAGCCCAAGGAGAACGTGTTCTTCCCCCAAACACTCAAAACAAAAAAAGAAATCTATCACAAGGAAGCACGCATCTCTTAACAAACTCTGCCATGTCGGTGAGTTAACGCTGTTATTTTCCTTTTCCTTCGTAATTTCCTTGCACACACACGCAAACAAAAAGCGCTCTGAGGATGATTTGAGGATGTTTCCGGTTCACTCCTATTTATAACCTGCAGGTGCACCTTATCAGATGACGTCACCTGTCCGAGGTTATAAGCCAAAAATATTTGGCATATTTGATACACACATGCTTCACAACCGGAGAACAAAGAGATGTTCCCATAGCATTTTCACGCAGCATCAAGTGTAGCTTTTGAAAGGGAACTACATGTCCCAGGCCAACAAAATCAAACACGCTTTATTTGAAAAATAAAAAATAACATTTTTATAAAAATTCCAACAACATATCCGAACGGAAGTAAATTTTATAACCAATTTCATAAGGCTTCACAAATGTTCAGTATGGGTGCATGTCAAGTTGGTAGTCCAGGTTCTGCCAAATGCTGTAGCATATCTTGCATAACATTCTCCAGCCCCTCAGTGATTCTATGCTTGAGGCTTATAGGAAGAGGGGGCATAAATTCCAGTCCTTTCACAAAGCCCAATAGAAAAAAATCACAAGGTATCAAGTCAGTTGAAAGATATGGCCATTTTAACAGCACATGGTCATCATCACTGGCATGCCCAATCCAAAAGTAAAACTTTAAACTTATTTAGTTATTATATATCTTGTTCATTTCAGTGAAAGTTGGCTATGTTGTTAGACTATGAAATTAATGTCAACTTTTTTGGGACACCCTGTATATGTATTCTTGTTGCGGGAAGTTTAAAACCAGTTTGTCTCATATGTTAATTAAAAACCATGATGTTAAACATAAAACCATGATGTTATATAATTAAAGCAGTCATGTAAAAGGCCACTATGAGATTTAGATTAATTTAAGTTAGTGCAAACATATTCACAGCAGTCCGAGGTGGGGCCATGTACATAAAATACCTAAACTGAGAGTCTTTCGTGCTTAAATCAAAATATTGAGTAAAAGTGACCTTATGTACAGTATCACTTCAGCATGATTGAGATTTGACATATATGGATGATTCATAAAGGAAAAATCACTTCTAACAGAGAAAAAAATAACAGTAAAACAGACTGTGAAATAATAGTACTGTCTCAAAATGTACTGTATGGACAGAATGTTTAGTAAAGAGCTTATATCGTCAGTTATCTTTATTTATGTTATGGCCATGATCAACTGTCATTCCTTTACCGGTCTCAGAAGGAGTGATCTCTTCCATTTTGAAGACTTTTGTATGCTGATAAATCCTGCAAATAACCATGACTCTTAAACAGTGCTTACGACTGAGAATCTTTCCATAATAAATGTCACAACATGAATGATTATGACTATTATTTTGTTAAACAACATGTTTCGTACCTCCATTTATTATTAATCTTAGATTATGCTGAGCATCTGCTGTACAACTCCTTTCTATTGTGCACTGTTACAATAGAAACAATAACTCATTAGAATTTGTGCATTCATTTTAACCTATCATTCACATCACAGCCAGAACTCCTTTCTGTGCCGTGCTTTTATATGAGAATAATGCATACCTTTTGACCTTTTGAGGGTTAACCTTAACTGTGGTATATACTCAAATTATCATCATGAATATCCATTTAAGGGAAAATCTTTATTCTGTCATTCATTCATGTCAGTTGCTTATCTGGAACTTTGTATGCAAGTAGTTCTTAAAAAGGAATGATGCATAAACTAAATAGAAGTGTGGTGCTTTTGTTAATTTATTCCTAGTGGCCTCCGCATCAGATAATTAATATGAACCACAAGATCTGGCACAGGTTTCATGCTGGATAATCTTCCTGTTGTAACACCTCCCATTTTCTAACCAGGCTTGGGACCAGCACTGCACACAGTGGCTGGGTTGTGAAATGTCTATGGTTAAGTGTCTTGTCCAAGAAACAAACAATGGTGACCCAGTGGTGGTAGGGCTTGAACCCAAAACCCTCTATTCAGCAACCTAGAATAAATCTCCTAAACATCATGCTATACTGAGAGCTTTTATTTCTTTATCTCCCATGCAAATAGTTTTTATTTCTTACATTAGCTTATTTTGTATCAGTTCCTTTAATCTGCATTTTTCAGGAAAGAGAAATGTTCTGGGAAGCCAGCCCAAACATAGGTGACATAATGGGTTTTTACTGCAGTGTTAAGTAGCCAGGGTTAACATTTCTGAGTCTGTTCTTCTGAAATGTTTAGTTACATAGCTTACATAACACTAAGTTTAAAGTAAAAACTCACATTGGCAATAAAGATTAGGTATTTCTCAGCTCTATATACCAACAGTTTTATTATATGCAACGATAAGACAGCACTAGTGTTGGCACATAGCACTAACAGTAATATCACAGATTTCCTCATTAGGGGCGGAGGATGGAGTAGCATATCCAGCAACTAAACAGTCAGTTCTTGAAGTTGATGTGGGTTTAGCAGGAAAAATGGACAACTGTATGGTTAACTAGGTCCGAGGATATGCCAAAAGCAGGTCTAATGAGCTGTTCCTGGGATGCAGTGGTTAGTACCTTTAAAAAAATAGTTGTTGGAGGCCAACCGGTGAACTGATGACAGACTTGTTCATGGGCACCCAAGGCTTATTGATGCATATGGGGATCAATGGCTAGCTTGTCTGATTCAACCCCACGAAAGAGCTATTGTGGCACGCATTGCTAGTTATAATAGAAAGGTGTTAGAAAACACAATGTATTGCAGCCTGCTGTGTGTGGGGCTGCATGTGTACAGTAGCTGTAGACTATCCAAAATGCCCATATTGACCCCTGTCCACCATCAAAGGCACATATAAAAGACATATAAGAACTAGACCATGACCCAGTGGAAGAAGGTGGTGTGACTCTTATGAGTCACAGAATGCTCTATGGGAGAAAGGCAAGCCAACAGAGACAGTGTGATGCTGTGGGTGATGTTCTGCTGGAAACCTTGGTTCTTAAGCATTGTACACCACCTAACTACATACTAGTGCCGACATAGGTTAGGAATGGTTAAAAGTACTGTATTAATTTGATCTTCAAATTCCAAAGATCTCAATCAGGTCAAGCATCTGTGGGATGTGCTGGAGAAACATTTCTAATCCATGGAGGCCTCATTTTGCAATGGATCTGATGTTTTGGTACCAGATACCAGAGCATATTTACAGGAGTCCATACCTCCATAAGGATCAGCACAAATAGGACCTGCAGAATATTATGCATGTGGTTTTAACATTATAGCTGATTGACTTAAATATTTAAAATGAACAGAAAGTTGTGCCAGTAACAATGGATAATATGATGCATGCCAAGATCTGCAATATTGGCACCAGGATATGGTGATCCTTTCCTAATGGAATCCAAATAATTACTTAGATTTGAAAGCACACTTTTTGACCTGTTACCCTTGGTTAAATATGACATTCAATAACATTTGAATTTGTATTTCACATGAAAGCTCATGAAACAAAATATTGAAATATGTGATAGAGTTTTACATGTTTGCCCTTGGCTTCAACAGTTTTTTTTTTTTTCCACAATAACAATTTGGCTATGAGACATAAAACTTAATGATCAGTACTGTCATATTTGCATACAAAGGTTTTGGGGGAGCTTTTTGTGCAAGATGTCAGTTACAGCAGGTAATTAGAAAGTCTGGCAGTTGGGCCCATCATCATTGGCACAGATTCGGTGGGGGAGCATGCACTGTTTCCTTTTAATGAGGCTTATCACCATGCACTTTACCCCTTCCCCCTTCACCCAAGACACTCCAGTGCATTTACAGGGCATAATCAGAACATAAGCACACTCATTACATCCAGTACTGAAATAAACCTCCTTTAAATGTCCTCTGTAGTTACATCTCATCCCAAGGGGAAAAACACAATGATGACACAATGCAACAAACTTGGGAAATATTTACAAAGCCAACTGGTGAAAAAAAAAAAAAAAACATGACACAAAAAGCCGTTTAGCTTGTTTATGTAGCAAGAACATGAGGGGACCTATTTTTCCAGGTCACAGTATTTCGAGATTTGGTATTTGTCTGGTGAAAAATGAATCGGATCTCAAAAAATTACCGTAACGCTTGCAAGTGTGCGATGTACAGTACTGTAACTAGCCGGCTGAAAAAAAACAAGAGCTGCATCATAATTCTCATATATTCTATACAGTATGTGTACATATACTTTGTGATATATTATTATCGACTATATATAGGTAATCAGTGAGCAATTGATTGATGATTGGTGGGATTGAGACTTCAGTGGTTAAACATTTCACAGGATGTTGCTGAACCACTTCAAACCTACGTTTACCTCTATATTTGTGGCGTGTACAGTACACTACCACTCAAAAGTTTGGAAACACTTTCTAACTCCATGGTCGTTCCTGATGTTTATTGCTTTCTACATTGTAAATAAATGCTCCAAATATGCAGTCATCTTCTTTGAACAGTTAATGTTGAGATGTACTGTATCTGCTACTTATGATCTTTAAAGCTTTCATAACGGCTCAAATTCAAGGTGCTGTTTGTTAATTGGTGATTTTTGAGACTCTAACTGAACTTCTCCTCTGCAGCAGAGGTAAGTTTTGGTCTTAACTTCCTGAGATGGTCTTCACGAGAGCCAGTGTTCCCAAACGTTTAATCGGTAATGTACTTCATATTTATGTTATATGGTCAAAAATTACTGGACAGCTGACTGTCACACCCATACATGACTCTTCATCAAATTTCATAAAGTTGGCAGCGCACTGTTGCATGTATGTCTAGGAATGCTTCAGCATCACAATTTCCCTTCGCTGGAGTGAAGAGGCCCAAATGTGTTTCAACATTATACACAAATTATACACGGTGCACAAACCGAGGTTCATAAAACAATATTTGGTGTGAAAGAACTTGAGTAGCTTGCACCAGACCTAAACCAACTGAACACATATGCACACATTAAAAAAGTTAAAAAAGACTTAAATCAAAAAGTGTCATGACCCGTGATTAAAACAACAATTATACAGCATTAATATTGAAATCAGGAATTTTATTTATCATGCAGCTTCAACTGCCTTATTGTGTAAAAGGTCACACAAAGTGCACGATAGTACAAACAAGCAAACTTTGAGAAGGATTGTCAAGCTTTGCTTATGAAAGTGTAGTTCTTTGCTTTAGGGGATAATCTCCTTTAAGAACTGTGGGTTGAAACTGAAGAATTTTCAGTGTTCCTCCCAGAACTTTTATTTACAATATGCTCACACTAAACATCTTTTCTACACATCATAAGACTTAATAGTTCACAGTTGTAGAAGAATAATGATTTATAATCCTACTAGCTGGTGAATAGTCCTCTCAAGGTATTTTCTTTATGATGTCTTAGGGAGATTGTTCCTGCCGTTAGTTCTCAGAACCTTTGTATATTCTATAGAAAGCTGCATCACGTGATGTAATAATATTTATAAGAGATCTTCTGAAGGGGTCAACGTAATGAGTTTATGAGAGCGCTTATGAGAATTGCACAGGAAGACCTCTCCGCTTAAAAATAGCATCGAAAAATAAACAGAACTCCACAGTCTCCTCAAGACCGAAATTTGGAAAATAAAAATGAACTCCACCCTTACCAAGTATTTACGTGTGCCTACAGAATGTGCTTGTCATACTTTAACTCAAGCTGAGAGCAAACACTTAATGAGTGGAGTGCTGCTCTCTCTCTCTCTCTCTCTCTCTCTCTTTTAATTACACTGGCTTCTCAGGAAGACTAAGACTGGCCTTAGTTTATCAGGGCAGGAATCAGGTATCAGGGCCCTTTAATAGGCATGCCGCCAGGTGCAGCGTATCCACATTATTGCCTAGCAACCATGTGTCTGGGTGACCGCACCTCTGCCTGATCAGAACTCCGTGGATCGGCCTGTTCTGAACACTTTTCACGCGGTTCTGCCCCTCGTGAGATCCGCATCGTTATATAGATCAAGAAAAAAATTACCTACACTCTGGCTGTAGAATTTATTTCGAATTATTAGAATTGAATAATTAGAATTCACTTTTAGAAAAGACAAATACATCATTTTTTTACATAATCTCAATTCACACAAGCTTCCATATTCTCCTATTAACAGTGTTTTAGGCTAAGCTGCGAACCATGAATGTGCCACTGTCTTCACTTCTTCATCAGAAGTGAATCTTCGTCCTCGTAGGGCTGCTTTCAGGGGACCAAACAGGTGAAAGTCCAAAGGAGCAAGATCAGGACTACAAAGAGGATGCTTTAGCACATCAAAACAATGTTTTTGCAGAGTGTCGACAGTGTGGGCAGAGGTGTGCGGACATACAGTGCATAAATCACAATGCTCTTGGATAGCAGTCCTCTGCATTTAATTCAAAGTTTAGTTTTTTGATAAGCATCTCTCACGCTGCTATTCTTTCAGGCCAATCAGAAGTGGGGCATCCATTTTTGCTCGTACCGTAGTTACAAATGCCCTGATGTAACACATTCACACCTGTTCAGCAGTGACTGGGGAGCCAGTAGCCTTGAAGGGAAAGGGCTGATAAGACAGGGTGGCCAAAGTAAGTTCTAATATGACTGCAGTATGGATAATTTTTCACCTCACCATATATTATAGATACAGTATATAGGAATAAAGAGAGAAGGAAAGAGATGCTGGCAGTTTCCTCTGTCCTCTGTTCAGACAAGTTGGCATTATGAGTAGCATAATCAGTTAAATCACTTTTATGAGGCAAACACAGAGGCAAATTCATTTGTGTGGCTTATGAAATGTTTGCCAAAGAGCACCAATTTAGCAAATTATCCTACTCATAATGCAGGCTTGAAAAAAGCAGTATCAGCTGGAACAGTCGAATAGTAGACTTTGCTAAATTGGCTCTAAAAATACACAAAGGAAGGGCACAGTGAGCCTGAGGGTGCTGGAGTGGAGAAGTGGAACCCGTCACAGAGTGATGTCCATCGAGTCTGCTGTTCTGTTGCTACTATCACGCCTGGAAAAGAATCTGCAGAACTAACTTCAAAATCTCGAACAAGAATCGACATGATGTGAAACCAAGCAGAATGTTTCACTTTCATACGGAACTAATTCATTTTGGGATTTTCTATACATCCGATCTCCCCCTTACTCATCTTATGCTCGCTTTTCTATCATAAAAACACTCATTTAAATTGAGCAGAACAAAGCTTTCTATTAATGATTCTCTGCTCAAATAAAGGAATTTCTAACCCTCCAAGTTGACTCGACAAACTCCCTTGTTCATGTGCTCGGTTGTAAAGCAATTACTCCTTTCACACATGCACAATAGAAATGAAATATTTTCCACTCTGCTACAGCCAGCATTTATCCCAATGCGGCATTATGGGAATTGCATCTGAACCTTCCTTCTCTCAGAAAGCTCATTATCTTGTTCAGCCCTGCTTGAATAATTGCTTCTCTCATGACCTATTCAATATTACAAATGAGATGCTCATCATGAACCTATGCATTTACTTTGACAATAAACGTCCATGCATCAGTCTTATAAAAGAGGTCATGGACACATTCACAATCCAGCATGCATTTAGACTGGTTATGATTATTATTAATAATATATTAAACATTATTCTTCTGTCTTTTTTCAATGAGCACTAAGGGCATTTTGAGGTCTTTATAATGAGGTAAAAAAAATACTGTCAAACTGCTGGGTTTAACATTATTCAAGTGGGTTTTAACCAGCCTAGGGGAAAAAAAACCTTTGTACAACTCATTGATTAATTAGATTTATCTAATTGATTGTCATATCTGAAAAAGCCCATTTGATGGGGTTCCATTAGCGGAATGGTTATAATCCTTTCATCCGAAATTTGCAGTAGAAATGGCATGCATTATAGATTTCTTATAAAAAATCCACAGGCTGATCCTTCTATCATATTACTGAAGTATAATTTTACTAGGAGTTATTTGCCATTGCTAGGACATTTCTAGTTATTCAAATTCTGAGTTATTTTATTTATTTTTTTTATCCGAGTGAATAAAAAATCTAAACCTACTGCACATTGCTAAAAATGGATAAATCAAGAAACTTTTACCATTTTAAGTACCCTTACAGTATGTGCAATATGTCGGGTTTTATAGTTCAAAGACATATTGTGAACATGAATTCTTGCTTAATTAAGAGGTTTAAGAAGTCTAGAATTAAGGGAAGTGGTTGTTTAATGGGTTGTATACGCTATTTATTTTCCCCTCTGCATGTTAGACTTTAGTGCTTGGAAACATATCCTTCAAACTAGCATGCATATTAAATAAACATTTAAATGTAAAATCCTATTTACTGTATGTAGAGATTGAACTACTGTATGTCAAGCCGAGTTACTTAACCAAAATGATATTGGTTATTTATCCACTGTAATTCACTTAATACTTGTGAGCAGTTTTCTTATTTCTAAAGAACTAAATGTTATGATTCTATGTTTAAAAGGCCATACACACACACAATGTTATTTATTTTGTGTGTATTATGGACATATTTGCTGATACAGCTCATAAAAGTTCACGCCTACAATCTGCCCCTGTGCGTTGCTCTAACAATAACCCTCGACCCCACATTGCTTCTTATTACAATACATTTGTAGTGCTGTACAATAGCAATATATAAACAATGTCGAGCTGATATGTGAAAGGAAACTACAAAAGAAGTCAGCACAAGCTAACAAACATCAGGGAAAGTTTTATTGTCTGTTGCAAGAAACTTAACAATTGGTGTATCCACATTTAAAAGTGAAAAATGACATGAACCTGTTGTACAAAGAAGAAAAAAGAATCTTTCATTAAAGAGTCCAAGAAGAAACATACCGCTTACATTATACAGTGGGTTGCCATACCCTATAGTACCCAGCCACTAGGTCAGGAAGTTGTGTGTGTGGATCAGACAGTCCACTGTGGCGACCCCTTGAAAGGAGCAGCCAAAAGAAAGTTTTAGTATGGTACTGTGCCACTGAGCCACCAGAACATCTTCAACCATCGTGTTTTGATGATGATGGTTTTAAAAGCGCTGTCGAACATGTCAATCCAAATTCTCTCACTGGTGTTTAATTGGCATGAGATCTGCTGATTATGGAGATCATACAGTAGTACAAGATTTAAATCATTCATTCGCATCAACTCATTTGGTTTATTCTCATCCCCTGTGGATAGTGGCATCATCATACTGACAAAGGCTAGTTTTATTAGGACCCTTTATAATTTGTCACCCTGTCTGTAACTCACTCACTCATCATCATTACCACTTAATCCTGTATTCAGGGTCACAGGGAGCCTGGAGCCTATCCCAGGAGACTTAGGGCACGAGGCGGGGTACACCCTGGACAGGGTGCCAACCCATCGCAGGGCACACAGACATACACACACTAACACACTCATTCACACACTACGGGCAATTTGGGAACGCCAATTAACCTAACCTACATGTCTGGAATTTGGGAGGAAACCAGAGTACCCGGAGGAAACCCACCAAGCACGGGGAGAACATGCAAACTCCATGCACATAGAGACGGGAATCAAGCCTGGCCGGGGATCAAACCCGCACCCTGGCGGTGCAAGGCGACAGTGCTAACCACTACACCACCGTGCCGCCTCTGTCTGTAACTTTTGTTTAAATACTTACAGTACATCGCTGACTATTTTCTGATTCTCTTCATTTATTGTAATTTTATTTTTATTTTGCATGGAGTTTGTATGCGTAGCATTGCTGCCTCACAGCCCCAGGGTCACTGGTTCGATCCTGAGCTCATTATACTGCCTAATTAAAGGTTTTCATGACCTACCCATGCCCGTAGGTGGATTGGCTACTCTGAATTGCCCCAAGATGTGAATGTGTGTGTGCCCTGTGATGGACTGGCATCCAAAGTTTCTCCACAATGGGCTCCACATTCAATGGACTCTGAAGTGGTTACTGAAGATAAATCAGTGCATTTTACATAGACAGTAGAGAGGTATATGTGGATCTATTACCTGGGTGAAAGTAGTTAGGTTCAACCTTTTATAGGCACCAAAGAATGTGGGTTTGGGCAGGCTGTTTTACTCTGAATATTTTAATGGTACGTGATACCTGAAAAAAACTGTCCCCTAAGTTTTTTTTTTTATACTTTTACCCATAAAAGAATAAAGATGTCTTTATTGCTAGTTACAGTATATGGCAAAAGCTTAGAAATTACACAATTCTCAGTCAACGACAGTGCAGCAAGCACACAAAGGTAGGAGTTATAATAAAGCACATAAAGATATTGCGCGTTAAGCATTTAAGAAATATTGCACATTTGAGTGTGGGCAGTGCAAAATGCAGGGGAATAATAATAATAATCATTATAATGATGCACATTGCCCTTGGAACGGTGAAAATATTGTATGCTCATATTGCACATACTCAACTGAATATTGCACATTGGAAAGGAAATTATTACAAATGATAAAGGGGCATACAGTATATTCACAGCTTATGGGATCGGGAGAAGTACTATACAAAGATATACATACACATTGGTTTGCACAGAACATTTTACAGTGCATACAGGTGCATTGAAGGAAAATGTGTTTCGATTCTTCAGTGGTGTTTGGTCTCTTCAGAAATTCAGTATTCAGTTATTTTGTTGAGCATCACATTGTTGACAGCAGGTAGGCAGCTACTGTCTGTACTACTGTATCTCTCATATGTTCTTACAGAGGTTTAAATTCCTACCTACATCCTACCAGATGAAGTGTCTCACTAAAATGACTGAATAGCTGAAATATTGACATTAGACAACACCCCATCCAACCTGAAAAGGCATATTGATAAATTAATATTGACTTAGTGGAGCCATAATATCAATGTTATTTAACATTACTTTTAGTTATTATCGTGAACCTTTTCAGCAATCTGGCTAATGTGATGACCGGGCTAACCTGATGCAGATATTTAACTGTATAAGCACTACTATATATTAAGCTTTACTATAAAGAAGGCGAAATACATTTCAGAAATTGATGTTCCGAAATTTGTCCCCTTTATGCCCCCCGCCCCCCCCCCTTCCAAAATTTCAGAAAAAGACTTTGACTCAAACAATGTTGTAAAAGATGACAATGTATTTTTTTGGAAAGAAACTTTTAATTTACTTTTACCCAAGTATTGCTTTCAAGTATTTTATACAAAATGTGCGGCGTTTCTCTGGGATGTGAGAGAATGCATAATGCACTTAGTGAAGATGAATAAATTAATAATTGCTCTTTGGGACATTTTTGTCAAGACCCTTTTCAAAAATTCACCTGTGTTGAAAAAAAAATTATTTGCTTTATTGGAAACCTATCTTTGCAGAAGTAGACAGACTGTGAATGATGTCATCTTTCCCACTTGAGGGCCTGAACAGACAGGCTACAGTATATTAGACAGTTCTTTCTCCATATTGGGAGGTGAAAACATCCAGACTAGCTAGTAATACCTAAAAGTATGGCTTTCAAGACTAGACAGGCCTAAACCCCCAAGGAGAGAAAGTGTATTACTGTTTTTTGTTTTCACTGGTAAGAGAGTATTTTGGGGGAGTGAGAATAGTGGATAGGGCAGCAGCTGGCACCCAGTACTGGTATAATAAGGAGAATATCCACACAATCTATGTACTGTAGAACGCAATGTGCTGGTGCCACCCCTGACAAGTTGCCCCATGTAATTGCATATGTTGCCTATGCCAAGGACCGTTTATTCAGCAAAAAAAAAAAATTAATATATTGTGGCACAGAAATATAGTATTGGTCAGTTTGAGGTACAAGTTTATGCAATATGACAGGCTACTAGGTAGGTAGTTTTTTTTTTTAGAATATCATAAATAGCTGATGAAGTTGTGCAATTTTTTTTACTTCACAAGAGTCTTTAAACTGTATAATCTCTAAAAGACTAGCACAAGATGTCACAAAATTTTAATCACGTCTAGGAATTCTTTCCTTGCATGAAAGAATGTCATTAACAAAGGAAGCATGTATCTTCAATCTGACTTTTTGAAGGTTGATTGCTTATTGTAATTCTATTTACTTTTACAAAATGTTAAAATAACTTTATTCATTTAATCCAAATTCATTTGTAATAAACTCTGCTTTTCTTGCTCTGGATGTACAGTATGATTCATTCATTCATTCATCGTATATACTGCTTATCCTATATACAGGGTCGTGGGAGCCTGGAGCCTATCCCTGGACACTTTGGAGCCAACCAACCACACCAACCAACCACACACACACAGACACACACACACACACACTCACACACACACACAGACACACACACACACACACACACACACACACACACACACACACACACACACACACACACACACACACTCTACAGGCAATGTGGGAATGCCAAATAGCCTAATCCACATGTCTTTGTGTCTGTGGGAGGCAGCTATAAGATTAACCTTAGTCCCTCAACTTAAAAAAAAAAAAGAAAGAATTTGAAAAAACTTTATAAAAAGAGAATTAAACAAGGAGCGAGCATGCGGCAGTCAAAATAACAGCAAGCTATCTTGTGTTTAATTTTTGGATTATTAGCACTAAATAAAAAGGCATCAAAAACAATGAACTCAGCACCATATGGCAAAGCAAATGCATTTGTGCAAAAACTAAAAAGGTGACCATTATGCATCTGCTGCACACACATTATCCCATTACCATCTCATAGGCACAGCTCTAAGCTATCACAATATCCTCTCTTCATTAGCCAAACCTCTATTCGGAGCCCCACACAAAGACTCCCCTGGGCATGGATGTGCACAGCTGCCCCTATCGATTGCATGAGCACAGGGAACAGGTGGTTGAAGATGAACTCAGGGCTATGTTCGTCATGGGACTATAGAGCTCTTGCATCTTATATCAGACCTGATCTAGAACTAAACCAGATAAACTTTAATATAGTATAGTATAAACTTTAAACTTTAGTATATTTTGAAGTTTAAGACATTTATTTCTGGATAGAACAAAATAATCTTCCAATTTAATAAAAAAGGGCGGCACAGTGGATTAGTGGTTAATCACTGTCGCCTTGCACCTCCGGGGTCTGGGTTCGATTCTTGGCCAGGTTTGATTCCTGTCTTTGTATGCTCTCCATGTGCTTGGTGGGTTTCCTCCCACAGTCCAAAGACATGCAGATTAGGCTAACATTTCCCAATTTTGGGGCTGTGAGTGGAAACCGGTGTACTGTACCCAGAGGATACCCACCAAGCATGAGTAGAACATGCAAACTCCATGCACATAGACCTATGGTGGGACTCAAACCCTCAACCCTGATGGTGCAAGGCAACAGTGCTAACCACTAAGCCACCATGCCGCTGCGTTCGTGGATCACATTTGCTAATTTGAAAGACATGCAGAGGTTAAATTCCACTGGCCTGTCATAATGTTTTCATTAGTGTTACCGTGCTTAGCTCCTCACAATATTAAGATAAAATTTACTAAATTTATTAGACTTTTTTCAGTCTAGTTTTCTAATCGCACCAGATTTAGTATACATGTTAAACGGCTAATCGCACTAGTATGACCACACACATCATTTATCAAGTCAGACAGACAACACAGATGGCAGAGTGATGGGTGGATGGCAAGAGAGAAAAATAGGTCACAAACGTAAATTGCACTGACATTTTGTTTAATCAAGGTTCCAAAGTTACTAAATTTAATTTAACATTAAATCTTACCAGCAGTCCCAATTGTGGTAATAAATAACTCCAGGAATGTAATAAGAATCAGTAATAACCAACTAACTGGTCTCTCATCTAAAATCTGTGGGGGTGAATTTGGTGTGCAGATCATCACGTCTTCGTGGTCTTATCTATAGTAGAAATGATCGTCTGCCATAAAGGTGGATGTTTTGTGTCTGGCTCACATTCAGTTCAATTCAATGCAATTTTATTTGTATAGCACTTTTAACAATCAAAATGATCAGATAGTCTCTGAAGAGCAGGCCGAGGGCAACGGTGGCAAGGAAAAACTCCCTGAGATGGTGATAGGAAGAAACCTATGACCATGAGAGGAACTGGACTCAGCAGGGAACCCATCCTCATTTGGGTGATAACGGGTTGCAGGGATTGATCTGCAGTCATACTGTGTGTAGGCAGCTGGCAGTTCAATATAACAGTTGATTGTCTTTAAGGTAAAATGGAGTCCAGTTTGTTATTAAGGGCTGAGGTACACTGTCACAGTCCTCAGAGAACAGCTGTCTGCATCAGCCAAGGCTTCGACCGTCTTCAGGACCATGATTGCAAGAGCCCTGAGGTCCTTATACCCAAGGAAGACAACACTTTCCATTGCTGTTTGCTCATAGTCTTTGAAAAGAGAGAAAGTGACACCCGACCCTCGAATCCCCCCTTGCATTACCTTTTAACATGCAAACCTTTTTTTTTGGACGAGGATTTAAGCTCATATTTGCCAGTCATTCAGATTGACATAATGTTAGTGATTTGGTGTGAGAATATCCCTTAACAACCTTCTGAACATGGGTGTCATATTATTGCTTTCATTCAACAGTTAGGCTACTGACAAAATGTGTTTGAAGACACGAGACTCTGCTTTTATCTCCACTCAAAATACTTCATGCAAGGTTTAGAGTAAAACGTTGCCATGCAAAAAAAAAAAAAAAAGAAAAAAACACTTTACTCTTTAGTGATGTTGATTGAGAGGTTGTTTGCTCATTAATTTGTTGACTCTGGCGAAGGAAGCGTTTCACATTAAGTCGTACGCTCCCTCTAATTCAACAATTTCCAACAACTTCAAAATCACTGTCCACTAGCTGGTCCACTGGCTGGCAATGAATTCATGGAATGTTGATGTCCTTTAATTCAACAGTTGAAGTTTATCCAATGCCAAGTGAGTCCGAGTGGGGTTGTGCCACTTGCTTATGGAATGCTCATGCCTTGTCCAATCAGAAATTAATAAATCATTTGACTGGACCTAACTGTTTTATTATTAAACAAAAAGTAATGGGCAGCTGCGCCCACATAATTGGTGACAGCAATTACAGATTTCTTGAGACCCTATATGAATCCAAAGGAAGGTGAAGCAGAATATTTGGGCTGACAGGCTGTTTTCTCTGGGTTCTGCCTAATTATTCAAATGCTACCTGACTAATAAAAAAGGAGTACCAGATGTGGTCTAGTGTGGTAAAATCATGCATTGGGGGATTGGGGCGCTGTCTAATACACAAGCTCTAGAAAAGTTGATAGAATATAAGTTTATTGTAACTAAGCAAACCTAAAATCACTATTTAATATGTTTTGACATTGAAAAATTGACATTTGTAAATCTGTATACTGTAAGAGTGCGACTCACATACTGTACAGTACACACAGACACGAGGCAAGGCCTTTAACAAAAATAATACATTTTTATTAACTAATGAAATTAAATTAAGATGACAAATTATGAACAGAAAATAAAAAATAAGGTAAAGAAAAGTGTAGGGTGTGAGTAAGTCTGGGTCCTGTAGGCATAACAGCATGGGAACTGTGAGCTGTGGCAGCAACAGTTGAAGCTGTTGGCTTGAAAGATGAGACGATAATCGCAGGTTTGACAGCAGCAAGTCCATCTTCAAGGGCAAGGTACCAATCACAGTTCTGGAAGTCGAGGCAGTGGCCGATATCTTAACAGTGACTGAATCTTAAGTGCTGGCCATAACTGAAGACAGAAGTGCCAAGGCAACGGTCACAGCTCTTCTGTGGCTGATCCTCGGCAAGCTGCCCAGTGGCAAAAAAACACTCCTCAGTATCGATGTCCGAAAGAGCACACACACTCACTGTGGCACTCATGGCATGCCATGCACCAGCTACCACTAATATTTCTTGACTTGGCACTCTCACCATCTCTCATCTCAAGATGTGCCACCAGCCATGTTGTATCTAACGCCTTCTCCACCTCACATTCCTGTCGATGAGGTGGCATGGGAAGCCATGCTGAATGAGCTAGTTATTTTCAGTTTCTGCTTACAGGTGTGGAGCGAAATTAGGACATGCCTCAGTCACGGGCGAGACCGTGACAATACATACATTATATAAGTTGTGCTTAAATCATGTCAGTTTATGACACTTTTCCAGCGGACAGCAGCCCTTCAAATTCAAATACATTTACACATCAGACCATTTTTTAAGAAGATATTTCACACTATGCAGTTCATCAATCCGCCTTCCTAATCCCAGACATCAAACCACAGGCCTGTCTATGTCTTCTGATATCTATTCCATAAATCACCACCTCCATTTAATTTTTTTTTCTATTTATCCATCTTTCAACCAAAAAAGTTGAATATTTGTGATTTACACATCCATGATGTGAGACAAGGTGATGTGAAAAATTTCATCAATGTGCTCTCAATTTTAATTTAATTGGAATTTAAATAAGACTGATGTGTAAGGCCTTGTGTGCTGTATGTTGTGGTTTTATAAATCTGACTTCCACATAACTATAAATTCTGCATTCATTTCTACTCCATCACTTTGGAAGACTGCTTTATTATCTCAAGACTAGATTTAGATTTTATACAGGGACACACATGCACTCCCAGTAATAAACCATGCAATTTTTTGCTGACTTACCCATAGATCATTATTTGGCAGCTGTTGCAAATGTCTAGTGATGGAAGTGACCAGGTACGTAACATTTTATGAATGATGAAGAACAGATCTTCAGTTTGCCTCAGCATCAGTTTCTTTTAATTGTATATTATTGCAAATGCCCATCATCTGTCCTTTGATTAAGATCCTCCATCAACTTGGAAGTCTGCTTTATTATCTCAAGACTAGAAAAATAATGTTTTACTATTTCATATGTTATCTTTCCATTGAACATTGTTGTGGTAATTTAATTTTTTATTTTTTTTTTTAGTAAAAAAAAAAAAAAAAAAGTGGGACCTCTGATGAACTGGATAACAAGAATGAAAGTATGAACAAACTAAAAGAATAAAAATCACAGTTGGATTATGAATATTACTTATTACATATAAACATATTACATAAGACAGAAATGCAATACAACATACTTTTTTCTTTTTTCTTCTTATGTACACAAACAGACCATTGTAAACTTTCAGAATCATAGAAAAAAAAAAACATGAGAATCTAAAAAATATCAGGAACTAGAACATGCAAAAACATGTACTTGGAATACATCTGCTTTTTTAGACAAATAAAACTGAAAAAGGGATCAAACACCTGCCCCACATTAAACCCTAATTATCCCTAATTAACACCTACCCCACAATAAACCCTATTCAAATTTAATAAAAAATAACTTTTACCCATTGTAACATACGATTGTTCAAATTGTGCACACTATGCATGCCTCTTACTGTATGAATGGCTGTATTATAATTTAAAACCTGATTAGTTTGGGTGTAGCTGGGATTATGTGCATATGATAATTTAATAAAACAGAAATATTACTCTTTTTACTTGTAGTATTCAGCACATTTGGTTAAATGCTCTGCTTTTGCAAATTATCATGAGAAAAGTGCACCAAGTCCGATTTTGTCAGCATACATGCAAATGTTTCTATTTAATGTCCCAAAGTACTCTAGCAGTCTCATATTAATGAGGAAAAGTTTAATAATGCAAGAGCACCAGTGCTTGAGTTGTCAGTTTGTGCCTCTAAGATTTAATGTTACTAATGTTGTAAAACTAGCAGCAGTTCAGTTCGGTCGGCTAGCGTACAGTAGATATTTCACCACACAATTGAGATCCTTCAGTTAGTTTACCGCACACTTGTGTGGTTTGTCAGGATGCTCTCGATGGTCTAGTTTCTGTTGTAGCTGTTCCAGCTTTCTGAAAAAGAAAATTCTTTGCTGTGTTCTTTTCACAAACCAAACTTTTGTTGTGACCTAAAATTGTCAACTTAACTGAGTCGGGTCAACTGGACTTATTACAGTAGGTACAACGTTTCCATACTTATCCAAGTAGCGTATTTTTCAGTTTCTTTAGTCTAGATATTATTTATAATCCAGAGTCTTTTCAACTTGTAAACCTTATAAAATATCCATCTATATTTGCTTACTTTAAATTTGTATAAAATAAATAGGTACAGTTCAATCAAATGAAATTAAATGGAACAACTCCATGCATTAATGTACAGAAAGTGAATAAAAAAATGCATATTTTCTGTATGGTATTGTTTCCATTATACAGGCTTTTTTTGGATGATAGTGAAAAACTAATCGAAGCAAGTTTATGAATTTAAAACATTTTCAGTCAATGAAAGTTGTTTATGAAAGCGTTAACACACAATACAAACGTTACCTTCAGCATATGGTTAAAAGCTACATTAAATACACTTTTTTTTTGTATTTTTTTTTTCATATTTTTGGGCGGCTGAAACAGATTAGGCAGCACGGTGGTTAGATTAGGGGTCTGAGGCCTTTTTGAAGACCTGCAGTGATTCAGCGCTCTTCTTAAATGTGTGTAAATTTCAAATCTTTACCAATATAGTAGCTAATATATTTTCCCTTATTTACGTAGAGCACAAACTGAACTTTCATAATGTTGCTGATGTAAATATGTCAGATTCATGTGCAACTTTTAAACTTATGTCAAATTGCACACACAAAAAAAAACACAATTTCAAACTCTATCAGAAAAGCAGATAAAAGGGAGAATAAACAAACCTGGCAGATTGTTTTGAACAGAGCAATGGGTTCATGAAAGTGTTGGGTGTGTGTCCATAGCAAAACAACTAAATTATAACACTCAGAAATTTTTATTTGGGGTAAAGTGACAGCTGTGCCTAACTTTTTTCAGCAGAACCTCTGTTTCACTGAATAATCTATGACTTTTCATGCATACTGTATGTAAGAGCCATTCACACCTGGCTCAGGTAACATCAGGTTTCACCAGGACTCCTATTGTCTCAGCTGTTCACACCAACACACACTCAGATTCCTCACACAAACAGGGCTTGTTTTGAGATAAAAATAAAGCAGGTTTCTGAAACATTAATTGAAGTAAAATTCTAATGTACACAACAAAAACTACACAGCAAATAAATACATTGGTATAAAGCACTGAAAATGAAGCTGAAATAAAGCGCCTCATATCGGCGCACGTTTTGCGCAGCGCCGCAAAGGCAGCGCGTTTTTAGCGAGTATAAATCTGTTTGTTGTATTTCTAGGGGATTATGAGAAGAGAAACTGCATTTAAAATAAATCTCTTATAAATGTATAAATCGGCGCGCGCGCGTTCATCTGCCTTTAGATCAAAACTCCGCAAAGTGAAAGAGCGCGTGCACGCGCCGCGGGCTCACGCGGACATTTTAGTCACTAAAAGTCTTATTCACAACTACAATTCAGCCACACACAGTCACCATGCATTGTGCTACAGTATGTCGTTATTTGTCAAGTATTTTATGAATGAAATAAAGCTGCAGATTTTGGTGTACACTTTCACTTTTCATCCCCTTTGATCAAAGCGCTGCCGATGTGAGCCGATACGAGCAGCTTTGTTTCAGTCATAATATACACAGATCACAAAGAGAGCAACTTTTGCAAAAAAGACAAAATGTAAACTCAGTACCCCAGACAAACAACAGAGCAGAAACATATACTTGCTGAATAAACACTGCATTTTTAAAAGTGAGAGCAGCTTTATTTCATCATTCCAGCCATTCGTGGTCAAATAATTATTCACCGTTGGACACAAACAGCAAAAAAAAAAAAACATGTTAATAATGATCAGAAGAAGAATAATCATAATGCCTTTTTGCTGTTGTGTCCAGCGTTGAATGATTATTTGAAACTGAAGCGCTTTGTGTGGATTCATGCCACGAGTCATTTTATCACGGAGAGATTCTTACGTGCGTATAAGAATATTTATGTAAAAATTGTTTTTCTTCCTTCATTCAAGCCCTTCCTGTTCTGTTGGACACTGGCATGCATCAGCACATCACTCCCCCAAACAACACAGCAATTAGCATTTACTCACATCTGAATGGAGCCGTTAACATAAATCTTGCATGTGAATGGAGCGCGAGGTGCGGGGGCGGGGCTCCAACGCGTGTGGTGACAAGAATCTGACATGTGTCTCTTTTTAATTTTTATCATTAATTCAACAACAAACATTTATTTGGCGATAAACTTTTTTTGTAAAAAAAAACCGTTTACTGTTTGTGTACATATTTCTTTCTGGGTTACTACAATATAATTTCATTCACTAAAACACGTGCAAAGAAAAAAAAAGTGTTTGGCATCGTCGACGATGCCGTCGACCCCTAAGGGTTTTAAAACATTTTCAGTCAATGAAAGCGTTAACGCACAATACAAACGTTACCTTCAGCATATGGTTAAAAGCTACATTATTTGTCGCACTTTTTTTGTAATTTTGCTTCTATATTTTTGGGCAGCTGAAACAGATTAGGCGGCACGGCGGTGTAGTGTTTAGCACTGTCGCCTTGCACCGCCAGGGTCTGGGTTCGATCCCTGGCCAGGCTCGATTCCCATCTCTGTGTGCATGGAGTTTGCATGTTCTCCCCGTGCTTGGGGGGTTTCCTCCGGGTTCTCCGGTTTCCTCCCACAGTCCAAAGACATGTAGGTTAGGCTAATTGGCGTTCCCAAAATTGCCCGTAGTGTGTGAATGAGTGAGTGTGTGTGTGTGTGTGTGTGTGTGTGTCTGTGCCCTGCGATGGATTGGCACCCTGTCCAGGGTGTACCCCACCTCGTGCCCTAAGTCTCCTGGGATAGGCTCCAGGCCCCCCATGACCCTGAATACAGGATTAAGCGGTATAGATGGTGAGTGAAACAGATTTACATTATTTCTTATGAGAAATCACAATACACATTTTTTACTTAAGAATGAAATTTGTATGCAGAGGTTCCGCCATTTGTATTTGTATGCTTAACTTTTGCTAAATCATTTTAAATGGTACCTTGATTTCCAGCAGAGGTTTTTTTTTTGACAATTACTTGTACATTTTGTTCTATGGAAATTGTGTATTGCATGGTCATTTCTGATCAACAGACATTCATTCAAAATTGAGTCCACAGGTCTACTATATATGCATTGCTACACTCGTCACTCATTACCCACCTTTGTAGCGGTTTGGAAGAATAGTATAGTACAGTAGGAATTCAAAGTTAAGGTGACTGTAAGAAGGTGTATTGTTGGGTAGAATCCATCCAATTATGGTGTATATCTGGAAAAAATATGCCAGTGCTGGGACAGTCCTGCTGGTGAATATTGCTTGTGGTACAAGAAAGCTTATTTCTTTCTTCCTTTCGTGCACTATTAAAAAGAGACATATGTACAGTAATGCATATCTTGGCTTTTCTTTTTAGTAATCAACTGCATGAATATCTACCTAAAAGGCAAACTTTTTTTTATCATGGTTACTGTTATTTGTTTGTTTACACCACAAGAGAAAATAATTTTGGAATTAGTAAATTCCAATGCTACTGTAGAATAAAATCTTCTTTAGAGCTTTCATAGTTCTTTACCTGCAATCACTGATTCTACAGTATCAGTCTAAGCCTCTTTCTCATCATTTCAGATACTCTGCTAATCATACACTTGCCTATTCAGTAATTCAGCCCCTTTTACAGACTATTCACTAATTTAGTAGTCTCACACCGTAATTAAAACGTGTGGTGGATTACACTATGTAACAAATTTTCACTTTTGTTCTGTTCCTGGGTTGAAAGTGAGTTTTCCTAACCCGTTAGGTCTAGAACAGAAAGGAAATCACTGTTATTCCAGAAAAACTTTGCTTCTGTGACCGGAACAGTGAAATTTTGAAAATCGCGTGTTTTCGAAAAAATTCTCGATTCGCTTTCAATGCCGAGCTTCCTCCTAGAATATTCCTGAACTGCTCGAGTTGTCCAGATGTTTCTACAATTCTCCTGAACACTCTAGAACGTTCAAGAAACCTCCAGAACTAGTAAACCCAAAAAATCGTCGCACCAGCAAAAATGCCCCTCAGATCGTTTATCCGGACATACCTTCTTCCATCGCCCCAATACCACACAGCCCCAATCTGCCTGTTCCGACTCCTCCTAGGCGGCATCGGCCATCTTCAGGAGACAGCAGCAAGTCAGATAGTGAGGCAGATACTGGAGATATGGACTACGATTCCGCAGATGAAGTTGGGGATAGAAAGCCGTACTTCTCTAACCAGAAAGACGTGAACGATTTAATTAGGGACCTCGGGCTTACGAAATCGAATGCTGAGCTTCTGATATCCAGGCATCAAATATTCTCCAACTTCTTTAGATGGGCTGTGCTTCTGCAACGATGTTGCCGGTCTATTCCAGACTATAGGTATCGCATGTAATCCTATTGAATGGCGCCTATTCATAGACAGTTCATCCCGGAGCCTCAAAGCCGTCTTGCTTCACAATGGAAACAACTACCCGTCTCTCCCGATGGCCCACTCTGTGCATCTCAAAGAGGACTACACCAGTGTCAAAATGTTACTGAGTGCATTAAAGTATGACGACTATGGATGGGAGGTCATCGGTGACTTCAAAATGGTATCATTCCTCCTGGGTCTTCAAGGAGGTTTCACGAAATTTCCTTGTTTCCTCTGTCTCTGGGACAGCCTTGACACTAAGGCGCATTATCGCAAATAGGACTGGCCACAACGGACCAAGTTTTCTGTTGGGAAGAGCAATGTGAAGTGGGAGCCGCTGATAGAATCTCATAAAGTCCTTATGCCACCGCTGCACATCAAGTTAGGCCTCATTAAGCCATTTGTCACTGCTCTTGACAAGGAGCCAGCAGCATTTAAATACCTCCAAGATCTGTTTCCAAAGCTGTCCGAGGCTAAGGTCAGGGCTGGTATCTTCGTCGGACCACAGATCAAGAAGATTATAGAATGTGAGGATTTCGCAAAGCTGTTGAACAGGACGGAGAGAGCGGCTTGGAGCAGTTTTGTTGCAGTTGTTCATGGCTTCCTAGGTAATCACAAAGCTGAAACCTATGTGGAGTTGGTGCAGACTCTCATAAAGAATTACGTCAAAATGGGATGCAGAATGTCTCTGAAAGTCCATATCCTTGATTCGCATCTCGACAAATTCAAGGAGAACATGGGCGCTTACTCTGAGGAGCAAGGCGAGCGCTTTCATCAAGATATATTGGACTTTGAATGTTGTTACCAAGGACAGTATAACGAAAACATGATGAGGGACTACATTTGGGGGCTACTTCGAGAAAGTGATTCACAGTACAATCGTAAATCTAGACAATCTATGCATTTCTGAACCTTGTTGAGTGGTTTCTGACTGTGTTTGTCTATTCCTTGTGCAATTTTTGTTTTTACCTGATCATAATGACGAAAATGAAAAAAAAAATCTTTTATTTTCACACAAAAAAACTAGTTTTCTTCATGCTGTTGTCATGAAAGCAAAGTTTGTGCTTAATTAAGTCATTTTTTCACATACTTTAGACATAAGCAGATGAAATATAACACTTAGAAGCCAGGAACAAAAATTGTGTTACATAGTGTTATTCATCTCTAAATATAAGTGTGATTTATTTATTTTTTTGAGGGATTTACCGGTCGTTTTGCTTGCATCAATATATCCAATAGGTTTGTTTATAGTTCCCCCAGGTACAGATTATGATGGGGCAATCATGCAGTCAAGCATACCAGATTATCAGAATTACCAATATAATAAACTGATAATAGTACTTATTGATGCAGGCTTCTAGACTATTCTCAACAATCCACCTTTGAGTAAAGAATGATTTTACTAAATCTGAGCAATTATGATGATCCAGGTTGCTACAGTAGATTAAAATGAATAAAGTCTATGGCACCCACTAATTAACACTATATAATGATGGAAATCCTCTTAGACCTTCATGTCTACACTGTGCTAAGCACTGTGCCTTGCACTGATTAATGAGCAAGCAAGAGGGTAGTAGGTAAAGATAAAAACGTTGGACTTGTCTAGCGGCTCTTGTTGGATGGTTCCACTGTATTTAGATAGTGTTTCAGGGAATAAAGACACCATCTTAACACCATCCAGTGACTCGACCATCTGTTTTCTCTGTCTCTGCTGTGCGTCCCATGAGAGAACAAGTATTCATTCCTCTTCAGCAGTCACTTTATCCTAGGTGCAATGGATCCGGTGCCGGAAACCGCTAGAAATACAAAGCATGAGATGAGGCAGAAGCGGATGCTAGATCGAACGCTGTGTATATGCAATCATACAATCATTGACACCTAGAGAATTCCAGCATGTTTTGGAAAGTTGGAGGAAAATGGGGAACCTTTTTTTTTTTTTTTTCATTCTTGTAAAGCTGCTTTGAGACAATGAACATTGTTAAAAGCACTATATAACTAAAACTGAATTGAATTGAATTGAAATGAAACCAAGGAATCTGGAGGTATGAGCAGACACTTTTTGTGTTATGAGCCAATACACTGACAGACCTTAGTTTTTTTTTTATTATTTTATAATTTTTTATTATTATTTATATTTTAAAAAATGATTAAAGCAAATATTTTTAAGTCAGTCCATTAATACTTAACTTAATTGTTGTGATGCAGACACTGAAATATGTGGGCAAATAGTACATGTTACAGATATGATAGTAAACATGATAGTGTACTGTATATTCCATAAATGTGACAGGAGACAGAGAGTAAGAAAGAAAAACATTATGAAGTGTAATGATTATTGAAATAATTAAATTGTACAGATATCTGTTTGGTTCCTGTGTATGTTGCATGTATACAATTACAGTATGCCTCTATTTTATGTATACATTTTACTGTGTATACAGTAAGTATGCACTGTCATTAGATGGTTCTCATGTATACTGTTTACAGATCTTCAGAACAATTTTACAATTTTATTTGAAATGTTCAGTGTGGGGAATAAATGAACCTCTTCTGTGTTTCATACAGTTGTATGAGTTTGATGATTATGTGCCAGGGAAACAGATTTTTTACATTTTATTTTATTATATATATTTCTTTTAGTATTCTTGAATAATCATTGAATAACCTCCCCAACCTTGGCCCTATACCAAGCAGAAAGTGTATAGGTGAATAAAGACTAGTATTCCAGGTTCTAGCCTCAATTCCCATTTTCACAGTCTGTATCTGCTATGAATTTTGAATGAAAGAGACCTGCACAGACTGCAGCGATATAACATTAATAGGTCTGCATAACAGGTCGAATCCATAACAGGTCGAACTCTCCCTCAAAGTCGTTGGTTCAATCAATTGACTGTGTGTATCGACTGTATTCTGAGATCTTATACCCAGAAGAAGTGTCTATGCTTTTGCCGCAGCTTATAGACTGTATTTCACAAGTCCTTGAATTTTTAGTGCTGGCTCTTTGAAGATGAAGGAAAAAGCTCCGAACAACTATTTGCTTTTAAGTAACATTAAGCACCTGAATCTATGACAGTTGATCTTTGGTATTATGAATAATAATACAAACAACAGTTATGAACCGATTATGCATAAAATTATTTATTTTTTCCCCCATCAGTGAATAATAGACAGTGCTAAATTTCATAATGTTTGATTTCCAAAAAGTGTTTGAAATAACAAATTAGTAACAACAGCACATTTGTCATTGCTTTTCTTCTAAATAAAATCCTATAATACTATTAGCAGCTTTATTTCTGCCAGTAATTCAGCAGGAGGTATTACATTACCATTTGATAGGCACTCATTTAAAGCTACTGAAGCACAAAGAAGGAAAGATTAAGGAACAGGTATTAAAATGAGCACATTGTACAGATTATATTGTGCAGTTATAGGAGCACTCAGGAGGTAAATTTGAGCGTGCATCCTTCATGTCGAAGAATGTAGTATATGACAAATCATATCTGGCTGCAAATAATTTCTCAAGAAAAATGCATGTTTTAACTATAGAATTTAACCATAGAGAGAGAGAGAGAGCAGCAACAGTAATTGTCTTCGTAATTTGAGAAATAGCAATGTATTTAGTGTATAGCTGATTTCCCTTTAGTGACATCACAACAATCTCATAGGCACTTAAAAATCAACAAAAATGACTAAACAGTGTAATAGTGCCGCCTAACTTCTGTACAAATCCATCCTCCTTTATTCTTATCCCATGTGTTTTGTCCTTATTAAATGCACATTAATCTTATTTTATGAGATTTTATTTTTTATTTCTTTCTTTTTATTTGATTTCCATGAATAGGAAATTTCTTGTGTGAATACCCTGCAAAAGAAAAATTACCAATAAACCATAAAAGATGTATTAACAAGACCCATTATTAGGTAAGTGCAGAAATACTGTAGAAGTCTTTAATCCTAATGATTTTGACAAGTGACAGGATTATTCAATTTCTCACATGACATCATAATTTTCCAGTGAAATTAATTGCCTAATGTATGTTCTGTTGCCTTTTTTGATTCAAGAGAATACTCCACATATATAGACAGCAAAAACAACATAAAAAATTGCATTTGTTTGTTTATATCAGACAGTAAAAAAAACAAATAATGCATTTTTTTTTAAGTCACACTTTTTGAATTGTGTTTCTGATATTTTGGTGTCATTTACAATGACACAAAACATTGTATTTACTGAAACATGTCTGTTTCCCTATTCATTATGGATCCTGTTGAATAAGAACTGAGGCATTTAAAAATCCTTCAGTGAGCCGTTCATTGCTTTCAAACAAAGGCAGAGAAATAATTAATTACACATTACACTCACTGTTGGAGGAATACGAAGTGTGGCAATCATAATCAGTGCGTAAGTGTAGTCAAGGTCAATGCAACATGCACACACACGCACACACACACACTCACACATGCGCACACACACACACACACACACACACACACACACACACACACACACACACACACACACACACACACACACACACACACACACTTACTTCAGTCCACTTCTCTAAGCTTCATATCTTTATGATTTACTAGATCACACTAAAGGATTCTAAGAATAAATCATGTGATTGTGAAATTGATCTCAGCAAAGAAAATAATCAAGGGCCATCAAACACAGAAACTGCGCCAACTAAAGACAAAGAAAAAAATAATAATTCATGGAGAGGGGGAGAAATCAGAGTAAGCTCCAAACCGGCCTGTTAATGGTCATCAGTCTGATTAGATTTCTCAGATGGAGTGCTTCCAGACTGTTAATGGGAAAAGATGCATGATATGTGATCCATCACTCAGTGTCCCCACCCACCCCCCCTGAATATACTATAGCACCTATGATATATCTGAATGAAACCCATTATACGCTACTGAATGATTTCCGATGTCTCCCAGTGCTCTGTAGGAGTGAATAAACGTCCACTGAATCACCGGATAACTTTTAAATTACCAATTATCCATGTATTGGATGGGGGCCAAGTCGCATCAGTTCCAGGTGATGACACTTGCCTTTACATCAGACTGATCTGATCAACTCGCACATCATCTCTGGGTAACCAGTTCTTCAGTCATCCAATCTATCAACTTCCAGTGTGGTCTGCGACTGATTTATGATCTGTTTCGTGGCGGGACCTGAGGAGGAAGCCTCCTGCTGTAGCTAATAATGCTATCTCTACCCGGTGGCACCAGCCTCAATAATCTCTTATTCAAAGTGCGGCACATGAGACAGGCTCGGTTGCAAAAGAGATTGAAAAGCTTATTTACTTTTTGAAGTAAATGTGAAAGTAAGATGAGCATCTTCAAGCCTGAAACAGGTGACTCACACCGATCCCAGTTAAATATATCCTTCATGCAAGTCTGATTATCTAATTATGCAGTTATTTAAAAAAATAAAAGCTAAACATTTGTAGTTTTTTTTTGCTGTAGGAAATCATTGTACTACGCGCTAAAAATCTTTTTCGCTTGTCAGGATTCTTTGAGTCGGACCTACTTATACTAGCAGGATATTTTTGATGGAGACTACAAAGCAGCAAGTTGCTCTGCACAAGGTAGACTGATGTTTGACAATAATTAACAATGTACTGTAATTAGGCGTAATGAAAGATAATTAAATGAGGATATTGAAATAGTGCAGTGTTTAACTACAAATAAATCTAAATGAGTTGTGCTTTTATATTTAAACCTTTTGATCTTTTGATATGTGGACTTCAAGTATTAGGTCATATATTAACTACAGTATGTAGAGGATTGGTTCCATTATTTAATATGGTTAAAGTATGTATTGTAAACGTGTGTGTGTGTGATGAGAGAGAGAGAGAGAGAGAGAGAGAGAGAGAGAGAGAGAGACCATTTTGCTTGGAATGTTCAACATCAATGGATAATACTCTATTATTATTTCTGTGTATTTATTTCCACATGTGCCTAATCGCAACTTTTCTTTAATCTTATTTAGTTCATGTTGAGATTAAAAAGAGATAAAGAGAGGCACAGAGAGAGAGAGAGAGAGAGAGAGAGAGAGAGAAAGCGTTTGTGTGCATGCATCAATAAACTCACAGGCCATAGCTTGTGCTCAGCCAGAAAACAGATCCACATTAAACAGTGCTAAATAAATAAGAAACTGAAATGCAGTAATCCCTACAGACATGGCGAGTCGGGCGAGTAAACGTCTTTGAGGGAAACTGTGCATAAATCATGCACAACTGGCTTCTAAGGGACAGTACCCATTACTTTTCAAAAGGAAAAATAACCTTCAGTTCAACTGATTACTTAAGGGTCACATAGTCTGCAATCAAGTGTAATGACTGTTACTGAAAGCAAAATAATTAGAATCAATAAAACAAAATGAGCAGGATGACAAAATGTTCCTTTTAACAGGTTTGGCTGAGAAATACACCAGAGCCTCACGTGAGACGCATCATCATTTACAGTAGAACAAGTGGACTACAACTCCCAGCATGCACGCTTCAGCTCACCTGAGTTCTAACTAGTCACACCTGAATGCAACCAACACCTGGTATGATTAGAACTCGGATTCAGAGGAGCGTCACAAAGTACATGTCCATCAGTTTATGTTTGGGTGTGACTCGTGCTGAGAACTCTTTGACTATGAGTTATGCTTGATCTTGTTCATGTTGTTTGAGAATCGACCGATCTCCCCCTGTTTATTGAGCTCCGTTTTTGATTACACATGATTCTTTTGACTGCCAGTGTTAACTGGACCAATAAAATACCATATTTTCCCTTCAACTGCATCCAACCTACTTCAATCCTGACTGCATATGAATAGTATATTAAATATAATACATATGACAAAAAATATACAGACTTTAAATATACAGTATTACAAACTTACAGTATACATAACTCATATTATGTATTTTTTCAATTGCATAAGAGTTACCCTGTAAAAAAAAAAAAAAAATGTGAACATCATGAATGTCTCTCATGCTTGAACACACAATAGGCTGACTTTGTCAAAATGCAAACAATATAGCCTACGAATCCATCACAAGCAAATGGCCATCATTACTTCATGAACATTTTCAAGTAAACACTTTAAGTATTTCTGCTGCCTGAGATCCAAGGACAGATTATTTCATTATAACATTTGCCCAAACCATGTTTCTTGCTCCTTCAGGCCTTTTGAAACTAAAACAGACACCATGTGCTGAAAGACCCTGCATCACCCCGCCACTGTGGTACCAGCTGCATGCAGTAAGCGCCTCATGCTGATGTAATAAAGACTGAAAATGGGGGTCCTAATAGAGACTCTTTTTCTTGAGTGAACATACATCCTCGGAGAGAGCTTGTTAGACAATAAAGTGCCAATTTCCACATGTCCCTAGCCAACGGTGGAACAGTATGGTCACTGCCTCTCCGGTATTCCGATTCATTAAGAAGCGATGGCGATTGAGTACCAGAGCAGCAGCTACCAAGCTTATACTGATTCACGCAGTGTCTAGGCTATTTAGAAAGATAATTGACAATGCTGTTACATCAAAGTATATACTGCATTCAGCTTGCAGGGCTTCTAGCTGTTTTGAAGTGGAAAATAGAAGACTTTTAGTGGGAAGCTTTTGCTGCCGAATAAAAGGCCTTTGGAGAAACTTCTGTTGACGATCAAGCTACAATACATTACATTCAGTCTCTACTGCAAACAACTTTACAAAATGCTCTTATTATTTAAGGGTCTAATGTTGTTTCTCAGTTTAAAAGCATCGTCTGCAAGGTCATCGACATTCTGCTCAATCTACAGTATGTGAACGCAAAGAGAAAATTGACATCATACACACAAACCATCCTAGCCGTAGAAAACCAGTTATATTCCTTCTAACTTTTAAAACTGAAGTTTTACCACAGAATGGTTCTTGGTTGCAGATGGGCTTGTTTGTGCATTTCAACAAAACTCCACAGCTGGCAATGCCTTGTTGATAAGGGAAGTCAAAGGAGAAGGGCCAAATCGGGTTATGCTTTCTACCCCTGGTGGACAGAAAGGAATCGCAGAGGTTACCGCGGGCACATGGTCACCAAAACTGGACAGTTAAAGAGTCAACCAGCCTTTTTCAAGCCTTCAACCTTTACCTTGTACTGATTCGCACTAATTTAATTGGAATATAATAGCCCTGCTCCAGTTCACTCAGCGGAACACCTGTACTGTACAATCAAAATCAGAAAAAGGATTTAAAAACAGTAATTGCAATCCCGGAGTCTGAGATTCTGAATATTTCATCAGAAAAATTTGTTCTAAGACCGTTTCACCAAATTAATTATATACAGCTGTGTGACAGAGAATGTAATACGATGTGACAACACTACCAAAATTGCTAGGAGGTCCAAAAGCCGGTTTTCACTATCTGTCAAATTCCATAACTGCTTGCACTATTATTACCAACCAGGGCATTGAGTAAGCTCAGTACTGATAGGCCCTCATGTCTCAATCACAAGCTCCCGGTAATGATCTCCCTAACAGCTACTGCACAGTTTTGGTAATGTGTGTTGAACTAATCTGCACCCATGTGTCAATGCACCCATAAATTGCACCAATTCATCATACATTGGTTTTTGTAATATTATTGAAGCCGTACTCTATTTTAATATTTCAAGAAGTGCCTCCATATTTTTTTTATAAATAATCATTTATATTTAACAGACACAGTCCGAAGTGAGCAAAATATAGCCGAGAAAGCTTGGAAACATCTTTTCCTTCAGTATTTTTTCTCCTTCAGCTTTATTTTCAGGATTTTCAACATTGTATCAAAGACATCAATGAAACTATGAAAGAACATGGATGGAATTATGTAGCAAGCAAAAAATCTTTAAACATCCCAGAATATTTTTTATATGTTAAATTGTCCAAAGTAGCTACATTTTATCCTTGATGAAACATGGCACAGGCAGCACAGTGATGTAGTGGTTTGCACCGTCGCCTTGCACCTCCAGGGTCCTGGTTCGGTTCCCGGCCAGGTTCGGTTCCCATCTCTGTGTTCATGGAGTTTGTATGTTCTCCCTGTGCTTGGTGGATTTCCTCCGGGTACTCCGGTTTCCTCCCACAGTCCAAAGACATGTAGTTTAGGTTAATTGGCGTTCCCAAATTGGCTGTAGTGTGTGAATGAATGCGTGAGTGAGTGTACTGTATGTGTGCATGTCCTGTGATGGATTGAGTACCCCTTAAGTTAATTAAGTTACTTGTCTTTGTACGGTTCCTGAATGTGTGGTTCCCACTGCGAAGCCTACTGACTCCCATTGCAAAATATAGTTTGCAGATGCTTTGCTGGAGACACTGTTCGTGACGTCGTTCGACTGTTCGTAAGTCAAAATTGATTGCACACTTAGCCAGCAAGGCTACCGCAGCATTTTGCAGTGCCATGGAATCCCATATGGTTTGCACTTAGTTGGACCATTGTTGGTTTTCCAACCGGATAATGACCCCAACAACACCTCTAGGTTATGTAAGAGCTATTTGTCCAAGACGTTGAGTGATGGAGTGCTTCATCAGATGACCTGGCTTCTATAATCATCCGATCTAAATCCAGTTGAGATGGGTTGGATGAGTTGGACCAGAGTGAGAAGCAAAAGCAGCCAACAAGTACTCAACACCTCTGGGTGACTAAGAGATGTAAAGAGTCTTCAAAGCTGTCCCAACAACCAAAAAATATATATATATATATATTCATCTTTTTTGTTTTTTTTTAACACATTTTTACTGACTACATAATTTCATATTTGTTCTGTCATAATTGAAAGAACAAATGTTGACTAAGGAGGTGTGTCCAAACTTTTGAATCACACAGTGAATATATTTGCTATTTACCTTGTGTTGGATCACATTTATTAATAACAGTGCTATTCATTCTTGTGATAAAATAAAAACCAAAAGAAAGAACAATTATAATAAAGAACCGTTTATCTTGTACAAATAGAAATGTAACAAGTTTTATTACAATTACAGATACATGGCAGTCAACAAAACACATCAGTCTCACTGAACACATATTCTTATTCAACACACCAGGGGCAGAATTCTACTTTATGTTGCATATGTATTTTTTGCATATATGTATACAGTGTTTTTCTGACTGATGACCAGCTCAGTGTGGAGCTGGCTGGTGGTCAATGTCATCCTCTGTAACAGCAGGTGCATACTGTATAAGACGAAACTCGCACACATACACACATGCATAAACAAACCCCCACACACAAATCACGTACAATTTCAGCACTTTTTTTTTCACTGTGTAACCACATGCACTTTGTAATATAAATGTGTAGGGGAGTGTGCAGTGTGCAGTCATTGAAAATGTAAGGATTTATATGTTTTTCAAAGTAAATAAGCCAAGTCTGAGTTTAATAAAATAATGAATCACGTCATTTTTATTTTAGAAAACATTGAAAACGTGTTCTACAGACCTGAACACCATACAAGGGTTGAAAAAGAAGTTTTAACTTTTACAGACAGATTATTTATTTATTTATTTATTTAAGGTGGTATAGTGGTCAGTATTGTTGCCTTGCACCACCATGGTCTGGGTTCGATTCCCGTCTCCCTTTGCATGTTCTCCCCGTAGATGGTGGGTTTCCTCCCACAGTCCAAAGACATCAAATTCCCAAATTGCCCGTAGTGTGTGTGTGTGTGTGTGTGTGTGTGTGCATGTGCCCTGTGATGGATTGGCACCCTGTCCAGGTGTACCCTGCTTGTGCCCTAAGTCTCCTGGGATAGGCTCCAGGCCCCCCGCGACCCTGAATACAGGATTAAGTGGTATAGACGATGAGTGAGTGAGTGAGTGAGTGAGTGAGTGAGTGATTTAGAACCATGTATTCATTTGTACTGGGAAAACATGGTGTCTGACAAGAATCAAGAAAACTAAATGCAAATAACAATGATCTAATTTAAGCAAACTGTCCAGCAAACTAACCCACAAAAATTTATGTCATGTATTTCTCAGCATGGTTTTCTTCTATAATTTATACCCTTTATACTTTACTATTAGCCCAGGATATATTTATCCATATTGTGTTAAAAATGGTCTTGCAAACATAATACAATTGGGATTAATTAAACATAAATATGTTTATCATACTCACAGACATAAGCAATGAAAATTTTAAATACCAGTACCAAGGGAAGCTTTTACTGAAGCAAAGAGATTTTAATTTGATCTCCATAATAAATTGGGGGTTGTTTAATATTTCTACATATTTCTAATTTAAATGTAAGTACCTAACAAATATGCACCACAATACACATACACAGATTAGAAGACCTTTGTACTTAACGTATTTAATGGAAATAATGTCATCATGTCATCAGTTGCACGGAAGTCCTGTGCCTGTTGCACATTAGTATATGGGAAATTAATAAAAGTTGAACGGAGCTATATAGAATCAAACCCTGTGGACATAATGCTGATTAAAAGGGTTCGAAAATATCCTCAATTAGTCAAAAAAATGTGCCTGAGACCAAAATCCATACACACGTGGACAAAATTGTTGGTACCCTTCGGTCAATGAAAGAAAAACTCACAATGGTCACAGAAATAACTTTAATCTGACAAAAGTAATAATAAATAAGAATTCTATGAATGTTAACCAATGAAAGTCAGACATTGCTTTTCAACCATGCTTCAACAGAATTATAAAAAACAATGAACTCGTGGAACAGGCCTGGACAAAAATGATGGTACCCCTAAGTTAACAGTTTGTTGCACAACCTTTTGAGGCAATCACTGCAATCAAACGATTCCTGTAACTGTCAATGAGACTTCTGCACCTCTCTGCAGGTATTTTGGCCCACTCCTCATGAGCAAGCTGCTCCAGTTGTTTCCGGTTTGAAGGGTGCCTTTTCCAGACAGCATGTTTCAGCTCCTTCCAAAAATGCTCAATAGGATTGAGGTCAGGGCTCATAGAAGGCCACTTTAGAATAGTCCGATGTTTTCCTCTTAGCCATTCTTGGGTGTTTTTAGCTGTGTGTTTTGGGTCATTGTCCTGTTGCAAGACCCATGACCTGCGACTGAGACCCAGCTTTCTGACACTGGCCAGCACATTTCTCTCTAGAATCCCTTGATAGTCTTGAGATTTCATTGTACCCTGCACAGATTCAAGACACCCTGTGCCAGATGCAGCAAAGCAGCCCGAGAACATAACAGAGCCTCCTCCATGTTTCACAGTAAAGACAGTGTTCTTTTCTTCATATGCTTCATTTTTCCATCTGTGAACATAGAGCTGATGTGCCTTGGCAAAAAGTTCCATTTTTGTCTCATCTGTCCATAGGACATTCTCCCAGAAGTCAACATGTAGTTTGGCATATTCCAGTCTGGCTTTTTTATGACTTGTTTATAACAATGGTGTCCTCCTTGGTCGTCTCCCATGTAGTCCACTTTGGCTCAAACAACGATGGATGGTGCGATCTGACACTGATGTTCCTTGAGCATGAAGTTCACCTTGGATCTCTTTAGAAGTCTTTCTGGGCTCTTTTGTTACCATTCGGGTTATCCGTCTCTTTGATTTGTCATGAATTTTCCTCCTGCGGCTACGTCCAGGGGGCTTGGCTACAGTCCCATGGATCTTAAATTTCTGATTAATATGTGCAACTGTAGTTACAGGAATATCTAGCTGCTTGGAAATGGTCTTATAGCCTTTACCTTTAACATGTTTGTCTATAATTTTCTTTCGAATCTCCTGAGACAACTCTTTCCTTCGCTTCCTCTGGTCCATGTTGAGTGTGGTACATACCATGTCACCAAACAACACAGTGACTACCTGGAGCCCTATATATAGGCCCACTGACTGATTACAAGATTGTAAACACCTGTGATGCTAATTAGTGGACACACCTTGAATTAACATGTCCCTTTGGTCACATTATTTTCAGTATTTTCTAAGGATACCATCATTTTTGTCCAGGCCTGTTCCATGAGTTTATTTATTTAAATAATTCTGTTGAAGCATGGTTGAAAAGCAATGTCTGACTTTCATTGATTGACATTCATAGAATTGTTTTAAATGATTACTTTTGTCAGATTATAGTCATTTATGTGACCATTGTGAGTTTTTCGAAGGGTACCAACAATTTTGTGCACATGTGTATGTCTTGGACAGGCTTGGACAACCAGATGTTATGTAATTCTGTGCCTCATCTTAAACCCTCTGATGTACAAACACAGATGTATCAGAATTGTTCCAAGAATCAATATCTGCTGATAAAACGACCCAAAACCTTCAGCTAAAATGTAGTAAAATCATTTCCTTGTATTTAATACAGATTCTTTTCAGTTGAATTACTTTAGTAATGCAATGTATTTGTAGTTCACAACCATAGTAATTCAACCAGGGCCTGGAGACTTATTAAACACGTTACACATGCAGCCATTTCTCTCTCTCTCTCTCTCTCTCTCTCTTTTTTTTTTTTTTTTTTTTTTTACAGGTGCAGGGCAACTATGACATTCTCCCAAGTCTATCAAACGTGCACTACTTGGGTCAGCAAGTCCACTTTGCTAAGACATGAAAATTATTATTCAAAGGCCCCTGCAGACAGGAGTAGTGGAAAAAGTCAAATCTTACAAAAGAATACATTAGCTTTAACTATGCTAGAGAGAAGCGAAGTGCTACATGACCTAGAGTGCCCTCTTGGCAAAGACCATATAGGACTGGCTTGTGGTGATGGACCTAGGCAAGCAGCTCAAGGCAAGTGTAATGGTTTTAAAGAATTGCAAAGTGAGCTGGGGGCATGGGGCGTACCTTTGAAGGTAGAATGAAAAGACACTTTGCAAAATACACTCTATACTCTGTATCACAGGGGAAACCAGGGAATAAAACTGAGCCTCTTGTTGGCTTTTGATCAAGACAGCAGATTTGTTTTATGAGTGTAGCTAGGGCACAATCCAAGACCTGATCGACCACAACTGGCCAAGGTGCTGAAAGACTGTATGTGACTGTAACAAGTGATATTTGACTGAATCAAAGTTGGTCAATTTTTACTTCAGTCTTCTAATCTGACATAACTCAAAAGACATTAGTACAAAGACAAAACCAGTAGTGCAAAGCCTATCTTGTCAGGGTCTATAGAAGAGGAAGCATTGATCAGCCCATGGCAAAATGTGTCATTGTGCTCAAACACAATCCTTCAAACTAATAAACTATTGAATTTTCAGTAGGTTGTGTGTAGGAGTGCAGTTGTCTATTTAATCTCAGTTCTTCCTGATATCGGAGCAGAAACAAAAGCTGGATGTCTTTTTATGAATAGCTTTGTGAGCTGGCAGATTGTATCTGGTCGATACCAGTAGGTCAGGGCCTCCCCTGTTAGCATTTAAAATCAGTGAGACCTGAAAGCATGAGGAAACTTGTGTATAGTATAAATATCTAAACATATTATAGATTATCATGCCCTGATTTGAATCAAAAAGGTTAATCATTTTGTGTGTCTTATAATTAAAGAAAACATTCCTACCTGAATATTAGAATCAAATTTAATTTTATCATTTCTATTTTTAATATTTCAAATTCATTATATATTGTGCCTCTGTCATCTGTTCCCAGTCTGATGGAATATACAGTATGAGAATATGTACTGTATATTCTACCACAGGGTAGGTCCACAGTGTCATAGACATAAAAGGTAGTGGTCAAATGGTATTTTGCTGAAATATTAGTAATTACTGTAGATAATGTAACTTTCCCCACCAAAAACCTTACTGATTTAGATTTTTAAAAGTTTAAAGTTCAACTTCACCAAACTGCAAGGACATCTTCTGTCATGTAATCTGGGAGATGTAAGGATCAATAAGGTTTTATGTATACTGTCTCATCATGAATGGCAGCTCAATCTTAGTAAAACCGTATGATTCATTCCCCGGTCAAGACCTTGATCTCTCTGGACAACAATCAGATCACCCCTTCAGCCACTGCCTGCAATCTTGGAGTAACTCTGGACAATCAACTGTAATTTTTCCCACACATTGCTAACCTTACTCACACTTGTCGATATCTTCTTAACAACATAAGAAGAATTCGTTCATTTCTCTCCACACATGCCATTTAGGAGCTTGTTGAGCCCTTGTTTTTTCAAGACTGGACTACTGCAACTCACTCCTGGCAGGTCTGCCTCTGTCACCCATTCGTCGTCTGCAGGTGATCCAGAATGCAGCTGCACATCTCATTTTTCACCCTTCCCAAATTCTCCCACACCATACCACTTCTCCGCTCCATGCACTGGCTTTCTGTAGCTGACTGGTACTTACTGTAGTTAGTAACCTAATAACCCAGTGTAAGGATCTACAGTATGCAATGACGGAAAGTTAAACGCTTTTGTAAGTCATTCTGGATAATAGCATCTGCCAAATGCCTAAATGTAAATATTATGTAAAAAAAAAAATGTTTTAATCATCATGGCTATTGCACACAGATATTAATTTTAAAAAATTACAACTCGTATATAATTCAATTAAACACATTCATTCTAAGGTCGTTTAAAAACAAGTCTACTTTTAATTTAAGCATTTAAGTAATATGCCAGGATTAAATCCAACAGAGAGCTTCTTCCTGTGACCGCATTACTCTCAGGAACAAAGGAGCAATCAGGCTGACTGAAGAGGAAGATATTCAAGTAAGCACTTTAATATACTTTATGTCTTGGTGAATAATTCTAGTAACCACTTACAAGTCATTCCACTTCTGTAGCGGAAGCTGTATTAAAAAATGTATAATCCATAAACCACATTTTATTAATATGGCAAATGAAAAGCCTGAGACATTCAATTGAGCCTATATGAATGGTTAAGTGAGTGAGTACTTTTAAGAGACCCATTGGTATTAGGGATAAAGAATGACTGACCTGCTGCAGCTAGCACTTAGAGAGGAAGTTACTGTATGGTGTGGAGGCAGCAGAGAGACAAGACAATAGAATAACCACCAGTTGGTGGACATCTACACAGTTGAGACAACACTGTAACAACCATATCATTTAAACGTCATGCCTTACTTAAATCCCCCCCCAAAAAAGTTTGGATTTAAATAAGAAAATACTTGGGTTTGTTGGATTCATTGGATAATTACTGTAATAATATGATACAGCTACAACAATTATTTTAACCATAATTCATGCAGTTACAGAAATAGCTTTACATTTCTTAAACAACTGTCACGGACTAACCGGAGATGAAGCAGAAGACTAGCAGTTAGCCCTGTAGCGTGGATGGTAAACCCAAACGCGGAAGTAGCGCGAGCAGGCAGGATAACCACGCTAGTTATTCTTAGAACTCTCCCGAAGCAAGAGCAAGAGTTTACACAAATAAACCCGCGTTCTAAATACACACACCCAATCAGAAGCGATAACCCAAGAAAGTGAGTACTCACGTTTGGACGAGCGAGGCGGCGGCGATAGCATGGGCATAACTCAATGACTGAGCAATGTGAGGCGTCATCTTGTTTCCTTTTATGCTTCCTGAAACCCGACCGTATTACTTCTGGGTCCTAGTGCCGGTCGTGTTATGAGTGTGCATGACAGTACCCCCCCGTCCAGGACCGACTCTCGACGGTCCTGGGGTGGAGGATACCCGACGACGGTAGTCCCGGATGAGTTCGGGGTCTAAGACAAACCGAGCCGGAATCCAAGATCGCTCCTCGGGACCGTAACCTTCCCAATCCACCAGGTACTGGAGCCCTCTGCCCCGAGGACGTGAGTCAAGGATCCGGCGAACGGTGTAGGCGGGACCACCCTCAATCATACGGGGAGGAGGAGAAGGGTGGGTGGGTGGAACCATTGGTGAAGTGATGAAGGGTTTGAGCTGGGAGGTGTGGAATACCGGATGGATCCGGAGCGCCGCAGGCAGCTGGAGCCGGTAGGTGACAGGGTTAATCCGGAGGTTGATGCGGTATGGTCCGATGAATCTAGGTTTTCTTGACTCAGTCTGCAGGTGTAGGTTTTTTGTCGATAGCCATACCTTATCACCTACTTGGTACATTCGTCCCGGTGGATGTCGACGGCGATGTTGCAGAGTGTAACGGCGGTTGGCCTTTTGAATGGCGTGGTTTGCTTGTCTCCAAAGCCGTCGACACCGGCGAACAAACTGTTGGGCCGACGGCACCTCCACCTCCGGTTCTTGATGGTCGAACATCGGAGGTTGGAAGCCGTAGCATACCTCAAATGGGCTTAGGTTGGTGGCCGAAGATAGGTGGAGGTTGTGGGACAGTTCAGCCCAAATGAGGTAGCGGGCCCAGGAGCACTGGCGATCAGCAATGAAGCATCTCAGGTAGCGCTCCAGTTGTTGGTTGGTTCGCTCCGTCTGACCGTTAGTCTGTGGAAGGTAACCGGAGGACAGACTGCAGGTGGAATTGATCAGACGGCAGAAGGCCTTCCAGAACCGGGACGTGAACTGGGGCCCCCTGTCCGAGACGATGTCCTTTGGGAACCCATGCAGGCGGACTACGTGCTCTAATATCAGCTCAGCTGTCCTTTTAGCTTACGGGAGGCCGGAGAGGGCCACCAGGTGAACAGCTTTGGAGAACCGGTCGACGATGGTGAGGATGGTGTCCCTTCCTTCAGAAACCGGCAGGCCCGTGATGAAATCAACGGCAATGTGTGTCCAGGGTCGGCGGGGAACCGGGAGTGGTTGAAGTTCCCCGGGCGATGGTCTGTTGCTGTCCCTGGACCTGGCACACACTGGGCACGCCTGGACGAACTCGTCTACGTCTTTTTTCATACTGGGCCACCAGAAAGCACGTTGTACAAACAGTAGGGTCCGCCGTCTCCCGGGGTGTCCTGAAAGGGGGGAGGAGTGTCCCCACTGGAGTACTTCGGCCCTGATGGCATTGGGGACATAGAGTCGGCCAGGCGGCACACCTGCTGGTTCGGTCTCCGTAGCTTGTGCCTGGCGAACCCTCGTTTCCAGGTTCCACCTGAGCGGTGCGAGGATCTTGGTGGGTGGCAGTACAGGCGCGGGGTCCGCCCGGGGGACGTCTTCCTCGTGTTGTCAGGAGAGGGGGTCGGCTTTGGTGTTCTTGGACCCCGGGCGGTATGACAGGTGGAAATTATAATTCTCGAAGAATAGTGCCCACCGCGCCTGTCTGGGGTTCAGCTGCTTTAAGGTGCGGATTGTGATGAGGTTTTGGTGGTCGGTCCAGACGATGAACGGCTCTCTGGCGCCCTGGAGCCAGTGTCGCCATTCCTCCAAGGCCCACTTTATGGCCAGCAGCTCGCGGTCCCCTACTCCGTATCGCTGCTGAGTGGCGTCAAATTTCTTGGAGAAAAAACTGCAGGGGTGCAGTTTTTGGTCTGGACCTCGCTGGGAGAAAACAGCCCCGGCGCCCACATCCGAAGCGTCCACCTCCACAACGAATGGTTTATCAGCATCCGGGTGAAGGAGGATGGGAGCAGTGGTGAAGCGGCGACAGAGCTCATGGAAGGCAGAGACAGCAGTTGGGGTGAGGTTGAAGAGGTGAGATGATGGGCGGGTCAGAGCGGTTAGTGGCGCTGCAACGGTACTGTAGTCCCGGATAAAGCGGCGATAGAAATTGGCAAACCCAAGAAATCTCTGGAGTTGTTTAAGAGTCTTGGGTAGGGGCCAATGACTCACAACTTCCAGTTTCTGCGGGTCCATGGCCACACCCTGGGGCGAGATGACAAAACCCAGGAACGTGGTGGAGCGCTCGTGGAAAGCGCACTTCTCCAACTTACAGTACAGCTGGTGGGCGAGCAATCTCTTTAGAACCGCTCTGACATGCTGGATATGCTCGTTGACAGTTCGAGAGTAGATGAGGATGTCGTCAAGGTAGACAAACACCCAACGGCCTAACATGTCTCTGAGAACGTCATTTATGAACTGTTGGAAGGCGGCAGGTGCGTTGCAGAGACCAAACGGGATGACCAGACTTTCGTAGTGTCCTGTAGGGGTGATGAAGGCCGTCTTCCACTCATCGCCCTCTCTGATGCGCACCAAGTTGTAGGCGCTCCGGAGGTCCAACTTAGTGAAGATGGTGGCACCAGAGAGGGCGTCCAGGGCAGAGTTGGTAAGAGGCAGTGGATGTCGGTTTTTTATGGTGATATTGTTGAGCCCCCGGTAATCGACACAGGGACGTAGACTACCATCGCGTTTTTTCACAAAAAAGAACCCCGCAGCGGCAGGTGAGGAGGAGGGCCGGATGGTACCATGGCGAAGTCCGCTGGAAACATACTCCTCCATCGCCTGCGTCTCGGTGTTGGATAATGAATAGAGGTGGCCGCGGGGTGGTGTCACACCTGGCTGAAGATCGATCGCCAGGTCGTATGAACGATGAGGAGGTAGGTGGGTAGCGCGTCTTTTGCAAAAGACTTCAGCCAGGTCCCGGTAGTCTAGCGGGATTTTGTCTGTGTCGACATCGGGGGTCTCGGACTCCCTAGAGCACGTCCCAGCCTCGGCCCGTAGGCAGAGCTCGGTGCAGGTCGGCCCCCATTGTAGGATCCGGCTTTGGGTCCAGGATATGAGCGGGTCATGTTGCAGCAGCCAAGGGTGTCCGAGGATGATGGGTGGTGACGAAATGGTGGTGGTGTGAAACTGGATCTGTTCTCGATGCTGGTTGATGATGAGGGTGATAGGTTGGGTTTGAAAGGAGAGGGGGCTGGAGGAAAGAGGCCGACCGTCGACTGATGTAATGGTTACGGGCTGGGATAACGCCTCGATCTTTATCCCCAATTTTTTGGCATAGGAAGAGTCAATGAAGTTACCTGCTGCCCCGGAGTCGACGAACGCGGTACTTCCGACCCGTTTGTGGCCAAACTGGAGATGTACTTTTACCGTGAGACGGGAATCACTGGTCAGGGTGGTGGAGAGGGACATGGGACCCGGTGAGTTCCTCCCATTTCTCACCGGGGCTGCGCGTTTCCCGGCCGCAGAGGACAGATGGCCCGATGATGTGCAGAGGATCCACAATACGCGCAGAGCCCCTCTCTGAAGCGGCGTTCCCGTTCTGCAGCGGTTAAGGAGGCGCGCCCTAATTGCATGGGGTCCCCGGCTCCTGTGTCAACCACGGCGGGAGGTGGAGTACCGACGGTTCTGGTGGGTGCTGCAGTGAATGAGGCGTGGGCTTCTGGAACTGGAGAGCGGGAGAGGAAGGGCGTGGTGTGAGGTAGTGCTGTCATGATGGGTGGCAGGGTACGGGGAGCTGGCTTGGGGCGAACGAGCAGCCGTTGGTCGATCCGGAGGGCGAGTTGAATTAAACCCTCCAAGGTCGCTGGGAGCTCTCGTCCGGCGAGCTCGTCTTTTATCCGTGAAGCCAGTCCCTCGTAGTAGGCCGTCCGGAGTGCGGAGTCCCCCCAGTCGGTCTGTACGGCGAGAGTGCGAAACTCCGCGGTGTAGCGGCTCACGGACGACCCTCCCTGCTGTAGATGGTATAATTTAGAGTCGGTCTCCACCTCAGCAGCCGGATGCTCAAAGGTGAGTTTAAGCTGGCGGGTGAATTCTGTGTAGGAGTAGGCGACATCTGAGTCTGACCGAAGAACCGCCGTGGCCCACTCAGCTGCCTGCCCGGATAGCAACGAAACGAGAAGAGCAATGCGCAGCCGGTCTGTGGAGTATCTGGTGGAATTAAACTCAAACACAAGATCCAATGCAGTTAGAAAAACACTGCACTTCCCATCCGTGCCATTCCATTTATCCGGTAAAGATAGAAAAACATCAGAAGGTGGAGAGGGAGTTGGCGGCGCAGCAGCCGCTGCGATGGGCGTGGCCACAGCCGGCTGAGCGGCCGCTCCGCGGAGGATCGCATTCTCCTGTCGCAGCTCCGCCACCTCGCGGCGCAAGGCCGCGACGCCCCGGAGCTCCGTGCGGAGCGATGCGACTTCACCACGGAGCTGATCGATCAGCTTAGCATGCCGGTCAACCACATCGCAGAGGTGAGCAAACTCCGCTGGGTTTACTGCCGGTGGCTCAGTCATTCTGTCACGGACTAACCGGAGATGAAGCAGAAGACTAGCAGTTAGCCCTGTAGCGTGGATGGTAAACCCAAACGCGGAAGTAGCGCGAGCAGGCAGGATAACCACGCTAGTTATTCTTAGAACTCTCCCGAAGCGAGAGCAAGAGTTTACACAAATAAACCCGCGTTCTAAATACACACACCCAATCAGAAGCGATAACCCAAGAAAGTGAGTACTCACGTTTGGACGAGCGAGGCGGCGGCGATAGCATGGGCATAACTCAATGACTGAGCAATGTGAGGCGTCATCTTGTTTCCTTTTATGCTTCCTGAAACCCGACCGTATTACTTCCGGGTCCTAGTGCCGGTCGTGTTATGAGTGTGCATGACAACAACTTAAAAAACCCTAATAGAAGACGCAGCCATTCTTAATGGAAAAAGATGTTGCTGTGTTTCAGAAGTGTGTTATACTGGTCTGCATCAAGCAAACGCAACCACCAAGAAGATTGATAAAGATATTGGAATTGAGTTAGGAACAGTTCAACACATTATAAGGACACATATGGTATGAACATTATTGGGGTAATATGGATCCATCAGGGTAAGAAGAGAAGCACATAAAACGATACATTCATCATGCAAATAGCCCACTGTACAATCGTCAGAAGGCAGTGCTGTGATCAGGGGTTGTTTCAATTAGTCAGGTCTAGACTGATAAAAATGAAGTCAGCTAAAGACCCAAATGTACTGAATAGCCAGATTATTGCAGATGCCTTTTTTTTTTTTTTGCCTTTATGGCATGGGACCATGCCACAATCCATCAGATTTCATCAATTAATGAAACAGTGGATCGGGTATTGGGAAGAGTCACACATAAAAAGCCCAAAACGGAATCTTGACCACAACTCTGGAAAATACTTTACTGAGTGGTTCATCAATAAGAGATCTTCTGTCAAAAATGTATGCAATTCAATTCAAATTTGTATGCAGATCAAAGCACAGAGGGTGAAGGTACTGAGTTACTGATTGCAAGGTTGGCGGTTCAAGTTCAGCTCCACCAGGTTGCCATCATTGGGCCCTTGAGCAAGGCCCCTAACCGCATCTGCTCCAGGGGTGCTGTATAATGAATGATCCTGCGTTCTGACCCAAGTTACACTGGGATATGCAAAGAAAGAATTTCACTGTGCTGTAAGGTATACTGACAAATACATGTAAAGGCTTAACTTAACTAGTGCCAATACAATGAAACATGACTTCATACACTTCCTGACTGAAACATAAGGTTGGTAACACCCTGGCTTTGCTAGGATACTGGATAAAAATTATTCCCCTTAGGGTATAAATAATTAGAAAGACACTATAATAAAATTTGCCCCAAACCCCAAACTTTTTTTTGTTTCCCTAAACAATGTTTTAAATGCCAATAGGTACTAGTACCAATAGGATTATCATAGAGATGTAAATAAATATTAATATATCATTCTTCAGAATGAACAGAACATATGCCAAAGTTAATCATAAATCGCATGGCAATGAAAATGTAAAAGTGATGTTTGGCATTTTTATGAGATTAGTTTGGTATTAGGATTGGGATTATATACAGTAATACCAATACCAATTAGGTATTTGGATCAGCTGCATGCAAAGTAACCAACCCCTAGCCTGAGGACAAAAAAAAACACCAGGCCACAGAATAAACAAGTAACTATATTTAAAAAAAACAATAAAATAATAAAATAAAATAAAATCGCACCAATCAATTGATACTAAAATATAAGGTATGGGAGTCATGGATGCGTGGGTGGATAATAAAAAACCAAAGGGGTGATGTTATAATGTATGCTGGAAATTGGACACAAGTAAATCATGCATTGTTTATTGAGGAGCAAATGTCCAGTACTACAGTAGATAATGTAACTTTCCCCACCAAAGACTTGTAACGTAACCTATTACCATTCTGATGTACTGTCTTTACTATGCAGTCAGTGCAGCTTCATCACTGCAACACTGCCCTCATGCTGTTGCTGGAAATCTCAGAGCATTATCTTAAGCAATTCTTTAAAGCAGCCTAGCACAAGCCAAAGCATCTTTAACTCTACTGATAGTGTTTTGTGCTTGTCTTTTTTTTAAGCCTTTTAGCACAATGATCCTTATAACAGAGTAGACCAAGTACCACTTTAAACACATTCTCTGAACTCATTAAGACTCTATTAATACAGCAGGGCTGTTAGGAAGCTTCAGTCCGCATGGTAACATCTACAGTAAATGAGGAGCTTTTTACCTGGTACACCTTAAGGATAATTGTTTCTTTATATCCGTTTCTATGTACCTCTTTTCATCTAATCATGTTTCATTTGCTTCTTCTGCCTTTCTTTCTATCAAGCTGTCTTCATTAATGTCCAAATAGATTTCTATTATTGATGAAGGAAGCGTCTCATCTTGCATCAAAGCCCACTTCTGATGTGGAAATTGCGTTAAAATGAATGACTGAACAATCGTTGAATTATTTCTTTAATGGATTAATGGTTTTATAAATCAGTGCAGATGAAACAGAAACATTACACAAAAGAGGCTCATCTGGAAAAAGAAAGAAATGGATGTCAGCATTTTGTCTGAAAAAAACGAATCGGAATTTTTCAGAAGAACAAAAAGATTCTCATTACCGCAAAGCAATTGGGATAGTATGATTAAAAAATGTATGGTTTGGCTGTAGAATTCATTAACTATTTAGCTGCAGCATTAGTAACTGAAATCAATGCCTTGGAGCCCACAAGTAAAACACTTGGCCACAAGCGCACGCATCTGACAAAAAGTTGCATGCTGATGTCTGTGCGCCCATGGCCATTAGCCAGTATGATCAAAGAAGAGCCCTAGTTTCAATCCCCATACAGCATATAAAATGATAGTTTGCAGGGCCTAATGCAGACAATGTCAAAGCGCACTTGCATGCATCAACATGAAGAAACACAATCTCTCTGAGATACAGCAACAGGATTTCTCTTTCACACTGCATCCCTGTGTAGTATTCACACAATAGCACGCTGAATATATTAACTGCTCCAAGGTAGATTGTCTCAATCAGTTTGTAATGATACTAACAGTATTAGAGAAATGACTGCAGTTATTACTCTCACGAGAAAACACACGTTTAGAAAATAATCACACATCGACTCTAAACGCTCCTCTTAATTAATACGTTGCTGAATCCTTCTGCGCTCTTAGCATATTAATTAATGTTTATTAAGATCCCTCTTCTTAGCAAACTTCTTAATTAGCAAATATCTTGATTAAATAGGATGATTCATTTTGGAGGAGGCACTTTTTCTTATAGTTTATTTTCCATCTCTGTGCAGCTATTCCTCAGGGTCTGTCTAATTTAACATTGAATTACAAAAATATATATATATAAATAAATAAATAAATAAAAATTTAAGCACTTTGCACAATGAGAAAATCTGATTTAGAAGCAAGGTAATTTTTCACAATGGACGCTTAAATAAATCAATAAGCATCAGCTGAAAGTAGTGTGCTTACTCAGGATGTTGGGATGAAGATATCTGGTTGAGCTGTTTCATTTTCAATTACATGAAATCTATTATGCCTCGGTACCCTTACTGTATCTCTGCCGTTTTTTCTTTTTTATCAATAATAAGTAATTACCTCCACAAAAGGTTTGCACAATACTCTTAGCCAAAGTGGATTCCTTTAGGTGATTATTAAATGGCCATCCGTCCTGCGGATGCAGAGCATGAGTGTTTGTTTCATCCTGACCTGAGACCTGTATTAATACACACATCGTGCTAATACTGTATATTTAGACATCAACCTATGCATGCCAGACACAGAACCATGATGCACAAAGTACACCCCAATCAACCTCATAGACATGAATATTCAAATCATATGCATGTACATTGACACCCTGGACTCACTGTGATTACTGGCATCAATCATGTTTTCCTAGAATAATCTATGCAGTATGTGTTATTGCCACGTTATTTCTCTACATTTAAGTATGGCTATTTGTATTTTCTTTGTGTAGTTGATCAAAGCTACTCAAATCACCTAAAAATGTAACTAGTGCTAGTTGAGCATTCTAGGAATTGTTTTACATATACAATGTAGCGGTCAAGATGAAGAGGAAAGTAAATCCATAATTACTGTGTACACTGATCGGTCATTACATTATGCCACCAAAACAGTAATGAACTGTGTGTCCCAACACCTTCCTGTGATAACCAGCGTTAACCTTTTCCACAATTTAAGCTACAATAGCTGTTTTATTGAAGAGCCAGCCTTCGCTCCCGATGCCTTGATCACCCTGTCGCCAGTTCACCGGTTTTCCTTCCATGGAACACTTTTGGTATGTCCTGACCACTTCAGACCAGGAACATCCCAGAAGAACAGCAGTTGTGGAGTTGTTCTATCCCAGATGACTAGCCATCATAATCTGGTCCATGTCAAAGTCACTGAAAACCTTATGCTTACCCATTTTTTTCTTCTTCCAACACATCAACTTTAGGGGAAAAAAAGTTCACTTGCTGCCTAATATATCCCACCCACTTCCAGTTACCAAGATAGAGATATTATAATAGAGATTTTAAAACTGTAGGTACTGTGAGAAGACCACTGGGTCAGAGCAACTCCCAAACTACATACTAAATGTAATTCAAAGAAGGAAAACAGGTAAACAGGTCATTGGCAAGTCTCATTGATGCACATGGGGATTGAAGGCTAGACGTTGTAGTCCGATCCAATAGAAGAGCTACTTTAGTTTAAATTGAGTACAAGGTTAATGCTGGTTCCAATATAAAGGTGTCAGAACACACAGTTTATTACTGTTTTGGTGGCAAAAGGGTGGGAGGGGGGAGTACTTAATTTTAGGCGGGTTGTCACATTTTATGTTATGGCCGGTCCATGTCAATTTGGTGAATAGGCAAAGTTCAAACCAGGAAACAGTGTGGATGGGGCAAAGGAGGAAAAAAACAGGAATACCCAGCTTATACTTGTACAGCTAAGAATAACACAGAACAGGTGAACACAACTGGGGAAAAAAACTAATGATAGGACAGGGCTGGTAACAAGATACAACAGAAACCAAAATAAACAGGATAAAATAGTGTTTATCATCATGGGGAATGCAGTGCGAAATGGGAATACCATGACAACCAAGTCACCTATATCTAACATGGGGAAGATTCCCTACCAAGCAAAAACAAACAAAAAGCTGAACCAGACAGATAACATGAAATTCATTACATGAACAGTATTGTTATTCTTTTTTTTTACATACTGACAATGTTACATGCTGAATATCATCTTATGACTTTTTGCATCACTGATATCTTTAATGGAATTTCCATTATGAACAAAATAACCAAAGTAAATGTACTTGTCTATTTCACTGCATGTCATCCATTGCTCCAAGATCCATTGTTCCATTGAGTAAGATGATGTATCCTGGTCAGGATTGCAGTAGTCCATCCTTGAAACATTTGGCACTAAGTAGACAAAAACTCTGGACTTCAGTTCATCACAATATCATGATTTCAAACGAAGTATAAAATGTTACTTACAAGAAAAAGTATTTGAGTGTTGGAGGTATTGGGAGTCAACAAGAGGGATCGAGACCTCTAAAGAGAGAGAAAGTGTGTGTGTGTGTGTGTGTGTGTGTGTGTGTGTGTGTGTGTGTGTGTGTGTGTGTGTGTGTGTGTGTGTGTGTGTGTGTGTGTGTGTTCTGCTGTAAATTGTACTTTCCTGATTTACAAACATGTGCTCTTTTTTCCGACTCCACCATTTACTCCAATGATCCCTAACAAGCCGGAAATGTGGCAGTCGTTTAGTTTATTTCCTGACAAATGTGAGCAAAATAGGCTAAATAAATCTAATAGAATGACCACAAACAAGTCCTGAGAAATTGCGGATTTATTCAGTATATGTTCTTTCTACTCGCCTGGGGGAAATAAATAAATAAATAAATAAATAAATAAACTGGTGTAGATCGACAGATTTTGAATATCATTAACAGTGGAAAATGTTAGAAAATGGGAGGTTTTAATGACTGGTGAGGGTTTTAAAGCTATTCTCTATACCCCATGGAAAATTTATAAATTAATAAATAAATAAATTAATTAATTAATTAATTAATCATACGAATTAAAAAATACATCCAATTCACTCAGGTAGATATTTCTGATGTATTGTAGGTTAATGGATGGACTGAAGTGCGTGTTTGGTGAACGAAGAACATGATGACTATAATGATAATTCTCTTCTGAATGATGACATGATCAGATCACACAGGAGCTTTATCAGGAGCTGTAGCATGCTTTCAAATCAAATAAAGCCAGCTCTCACACTGCAAGACTACCTGGCAGGAATTATATCAGATGAATCACTGCTTGTTAATACATGGAGTCGGTACTCGCCTGACTGAAGCTGTGGACTCATATAAAACCATGAGAGAATATGATCTCCGGAATTTAAGACAGATATACTGTAATTGTATGGGGCTTCATTTGATTCATGTCCTGGCAGATTTGGAAAATTGACAATACTTCAGCAATTGTTTCTTATGATGTCATTCAAACCACAGAACAAATGTTCATATATGATGTGCAGTACTGTATCATCAGTTGCTCCTGTTATTCTGTAGTATTTTAAATCAACATAAAATAGTCAAGTTTGTTATCAGTGTCAGATGTAGAGTAGTCAAATGCAAGTGATGCAAGTTCTTTCGTATTAGAGGTCACCACAGTGGAACATCTGATCCCAACATGTTGATTTTGACACAGGTTTTAGATCGTGTCGACACTTCCCCACACAACCCTCCCACTAATAATGCCCCGTAACCCAAGTGGCTTGGTGTTGGACACTGGATCTGTCTCAAACCCTGAATTCCCCATAATAGAAATAAGCCTTCTACTGAACCACAAATGCCCTAAGTAACAAAATGCAAGAAATTAAGAATAAAAATCAGTGGTTTCAAAGTAAGCTTTCCATTACATAAGCACAAAAGCTCAAAGATATACTGTATAGAACATTCGTTTGTGAGATGAAGGAAATTTTATTGTGGAAATTGTGTGTTGGAAAGTCATTTTAATAGCAGTGGTAGTTCAGACTGATCTACCTCAACCTTTTTTTATGCATTTTTATGCTGAACAGACAAAAAAAAAAAAAAAAATACTGACACATCCTTTGGCTATAATAGGAAATATATACTAAGTTAATTCAACTTCCTATATTATTAGAAATCTTTTAGATCTGTATACATCCAGATATCCATCATAATGTCACTTGTAAATGTGAGACTAAAAGAGTAGAATAACCTGTTTAGAGGTGCTATGGAGATATTAAATTAAGATACAATGAATAAAACAGTGTGTAAAGAAAAATGACATCATTCCTTTTGCAATTGCCTGCAGTAAGGCCTGTTTAAATTTCTAACAGTGCATCTACATTTATCTCCGATTCAAACAGACCTTCCAGTCACATTCGCTGTAATGAACCTAATGCAGTAAACATTTTATTATAGTCCTTTTACAAATTACCTGTCTAATGACCCTTGTAGAAACCCTGTAGAAGATTAATGCGTAGACCTTACTGAAGGTCTACAATAAAAAATGCAGTAAACATAAAGAAACATAACCCAGTACATTTTTGATAGTCCTATTACAAGTTGGTTGTCTAACAACCATCAAAGAAACCTTGAAAATCTGCTGCAGCGTAAAAAGTCTTCACTGACCACAACACGACGGCACTTCTTATAAATACATGTTTATTCCAGTGTTAAAAGGAGGAACAGAAACAAAGGGACAGGATGATGGTGCACAGGGCTTTGGAGAAATACATCAGGGAGTCCTTGGCTGCAGGCATCATTCAACCCTCCTTATCCCCATACGGAGCTTGTTTCTTTTTTGCTGTAAAAGACAAAAGACAAACCCTTTATTCATGTGCTGATTACTTGGAGCTTAATGCTAATTCAACAAATTCAGCAGAGTGGCAAGTGGAAAACTGACTTTAACAACCCAACCAGTCACTCCGAACAATTATAATGTAATGTCTTTTGGCTTGACCAATACTGGCTCTCATGAAGACTTTCGCATGAAAGCAAGACCAAAACTTACGTCCACTGCAGAGGAGAAGTTCATTTAGAGTTACTAGCCTCAGAAATAACCAATTAAACTTCTTCTGATTAATGCCGTTATGAAGGCATTACAAAGCATAAGCAGCAGACACATTTCAATATCAACTGTTCAATGGAGATTATTGCATATTTTGGACATCTTTAGCATTGTTTTGCAATGTAGAAAAAAAAACATTTAAATCAGGAAAGACCATGGAATTAGATGGTGTGTCCAAACTTTTAATTGGTAGTTAAATAAAAGTGTGTTTCTCGAGAGCTTGCTAGAAAATAATCCCTTTGTCAAGGTAAAGGAATATGAGCATTTTATCCTTCCTCCTGTTCCTGGTCCTTTCACCACCCGAAAGACCTCTTAACCTCAGTTCCCATCTTGATGCTATGGAAGAAATTTAACTGGTCTAATTAAACTTTGCAAGCTGTGGTATCTGCCAAAAGGAGTAATATTCATAGATATAAATGATTGGATGTCACATTTGCTATTTGCTATTTACAAGAATTCAATGGCTTAGCCAGATTTATAATATAGGGAAAAATCTCGAATTTAATTGATATATTTGTTTTTCAATAGGAATTCATCAAACTTGATGTTGGACAGGATATTTTGCCTTCACTATTGATAAACTACAGGAAAAATGGCACAATACATATACAGTACCATTGTATACAATATATTCTGTATATCACTCAAACACAGCAGAGAGGTAAAAAATGACATGTTGCAGCAAATCAACGTAATTTTATCTATGGTGTCACACAAGTTAACATGCCACAATTGTTGTTTTATTGGTATACACAATTAGGACAGAGCAATTTGCATACAACTGAAATTCCTAATTTTGCAATTGTTTATACATCTGGACGCATTTGTTGCAAATGACATAAAACAGAGTTCCTGTGCTCTCACCCCAGATTTCTAAAAAGTTGCAGTATGCAAAGAAAGAATTTCACTGTTCTATAATGTATGACATGATATTCTGTGATATTATGTGATGACAAGAGTTGATTAGGGCTGGTTCACATCTCAAACTCAGGAAATTTGGGAATAACTGATCTAAACAGTTTGTATAAACACAATATTTAAAAAATGAGACACAGAAAATCCAGGTCTGTTGCTCTGCTTGTATCGGTATCAGTTCCATTTTTCCCCTTTTAGTCAAGACCCATGTTAAGTTTAAAATCTGCCTATTCAGCCGTACTTCAACCTCACAGAAATGCAAGCATTGGCGGTTTGTTTGATTTTTTTTTTAGGTTTATAATTTTTTTCGGTAGATAACTGCATGTGCACCAAAATATCAAGGTTGTTTTTTTTTTCCATTTACCAACTATAGTACACATAATTTTTTTTTTTCATGGGATTTCAGCATTTCATAACCTCAGTGCACATTGAAGCTTTAAATAATAACACAAGGCCAGCGGTTTAAAAAGACAGAGGAATGTGCTTTTTTGTGTTCAAAAACACAAAGTTGTACCAGAGTGAATTAATCCATCAAACTTTCAGTAATCAAACTTTATTGCAGTTTTATAATTAGACCTGGCAACCAAATCTCTTGAGGTTCAGTACCTTCACTGTACCGATCAACATGCCATCGTTCAAGGCCGATTTTGAGCCAGAGCTTAATAATGGCCATGTTTAGAGTTGCATCTGCCAAACTATTAAAGATTATGGAATCGAGGACACAGTCCACAGTTACAGTGTATGGCTTAAAATTTGATCAGCTCCAACTCGCTGGCATTTGTAAATGGATTGAAAAGGGAAAGACACACATACTGTAAATAGGATGGTGTAAACACACACAGGTGTAGAAAATTACTTGTTACCCTGCTGTCAAATACTGCAAATATTGCAAGAAACAAATCATAATCTGTTAATAATAAATGATGTTTGCATAAAGGTTGTCCTGTTGTATTTCTGGATATAGCACTCCCTCTAGTGTGATACTGCTTAATTAGAGAGAGTGATAGGTAACATAAAGGTGCTTAGTGCAGGTAATAAGTGGTTTATCACACTCATTAACACAAACCATGAAATTAGAGGAAAAATGAAAGGACAAAATTAGGCAATATATTGCACATCTAAAACATGACTAACATTTTTGTCTTACCAACTGCTTAAATATAATATTATAATGTAAATTTCCAGCTTAATTGTTAAGTTTTTTTGTTGTTGTTGTTCTTTTACTTCCTTCCATCTCTTTTGGATTATTGGCTACATACCATCTAAAAGTGCAACTTAAATAGACGGTCCTGCAATCAAGTACAGTAGATTGGTAAAAGGTGAGACATCTTCATTCTGAAATGGATTACAAGTAATACAATCAATAATAATAATAATAATAATAATAATAATAATAATAATAATAATAATAATAATAATAATAATAAATCTAATAACTTAATAAATATAATTAATGTAAGAACTTAAATATAGTAACTACTACTATGGCGTATTAGGGCCAATAAGAGATAATAAAAAAAAAAAATAAAAAAGAGTTGGTAGGGGAGGGGGAGAGAATTTCCGAGTTTAAAACTCAGAAGTTCCAGCAATAAACTGACACACATTAAAGACCGTAATGAACTCAAGCTGGCTGTATTTCTGTGAGCCCACTTGCACAAGCCTGGATATTTCTGTCTGATGATAGAAGCAGGACATACTCGTTTTCTTTAATTGCAGCTCTATAATTAAAGGAACCTCATATAATCTGACAAGGTGACTTTACATTATTGCAAAGGTTCTAATAAAATGTGGCCAAGGTTTGTTTGACACCATCTTGTACGGTGTGGAATATTTTTAAAGTGTTTCAAAAAGTCCAGGAAGCAATGACCAAATAAGAAAACGGGACATAAAATGGGTCTGGCAGATGTCGATTGCAGAAATCAACTGCTGTCAAGGATTTGATTCTTTACTGTAAGGATGAACAGATTGATATTGACGTTCCAATACAGCGAGTCAGTGAGAAACAATGGTTATGTCTATACTGGATTCTTATTTTGTGTCTCTCTCTACACCCAGTGCTCCATTTTATTCACACACCCACATAAGAACACACACACTTACACATACACACAGGCACACACATACCCAGGCAAAGATGAGCAAGAGAAGAAGAAGAAAGCATATTATGTAAGACATTTATTAGTGTATTTCTGAAAGTAATTGAATTTGTATTGTTAATTACATTATTATTACAAGTTAATTAGCCCATATTTAACTAAAGAGAATAATTGCAAAGAACAGTCTTATATTATTTATTCCAAATGCAATTCTTGATATTCATGTTTGCAATAACTTAATTTCACAGTGTAGAAGTTTTGTGCAAAGTTTTTCAAAGCCACGGCATCAGTGTAGATATTGTGCTACTTGTAATCTTGGAGTTACTTGATGTTGTGTATACAGTATCTTTGGTATGTACTTTGCTGTGTAGAACTGGAGTGTTTTAATAACAAAACCCAGAAACTCGAATAGGCCACACGAATGGTCTCTGTTAAAGTCTCTCCAATTCAAAGGATTTAACACATAATAAGTGATTAACTTTTGTAAAGTCAACTATCCACTTCAGAGCCTCAGTTCACTTTGAAATATTTCCCAGTTCAAAAATTCAATAACCAGCCGGTCAAGAACACTGCCTGAGAAATGTGTCACACATGAGTACTTTCATAGTGACTTGCACGTACAGTAGCTTTGAAAAGTGGGACCCCGATGGTCACTGCGATGTTTACAATCCTCCTGGCTCCGGCTTCCAAAAACCGAAAATATATTTTAATGCTGTTCATAGAAATAAGATGATCACATGGCTGATATAATGAAAAACAGATTTGTCTTATTTTAATGCAAGCATAGAAAATACAGCAGTAAATGAAATTACTCAGCAAAATATGTAAACGACCAAAAAAGATTAGTTGTGTGCATGGAGCGGTGAGATTAAGATGGAGAAGAAAGTGCTGAAATGGAAGTGAAGGGAATGGGAAGAAGAGTTGAGACTGTACGTATAAGATGAGAAAAGTAAACACTGAGAGGGAAATCAAAAGGAGGAGGCAAGTGATGTGTTATTTATTATTATTTCTTATCCATGGGCACTATTCCTGCAGCTGTCAATGGTTCTTCACCTTCCATCGATTTCTGTCGTCTTTTTCTGGATTTTTAAATTATTATTTTTTATTTTTTATTTTTTTTACAAATGGAGCTATCTGCACCGCTTACTGTTCAAAAAAGGTCCACAGGGTTATGGGTTAGGAATTTAACCCTAACCTATTAAAACCTGGACATGAAACAAACACTCATTCAGTCTGAAACACACCGAGTTGTCTCATCACCCCAGGCTACTGTTTTGAGTAAAACCTTGCATGAGACACTGAAACAGGTTTGACACAGGAATTTGAAATTGTACAGTATACTTGTAGTTGGCTTAGTGGTTAGCACTGTCGCCTTGCATCTCCAGGATCCGGGTATGATTCCTGGTCAGGTTTGATTCCAGCCTTTCTAGTGCATGGAGTCTTCACGTTCTCCCCGTGCGTGGTGGGTTTCCTCCGAGTACTCCGATTTCCTCCCACAGTCCAAAGACATGCAAATTAGGCTAATTGAAGCTCCCAAATTCTCTGTAGAGTGTGAATGATCGTGTGTGAATGTGTAACAATATTAGCACATCTATTAATTAACATTAATGGGATAAACCGATCATTCAGTACTGTATATTCAGGTAGTCAGCTGATTTCTTTTTATTGCCACATAACATTGCTGAGACAAAATCTGACCATGTTCATTACATCACCATTACCATTTTTCCCCATCTGGAAAGTTGGAATGATGGTTTGTCCCATTTTACATGCTGTAATGTTATGTTATGTACTTCCTAACGTCCGTCTTGGTCTCCTAGTCTTACTGTTGTTTTAACCAATGGAATTAAAGATTTATATATGCTACTGATTTATATATGCAGTAACCTTATTTGTCTTTTCCCAGACCTTGGCCATTGGCTTTCAGTCTGATTCTGTTGCATCATTAACCCTTATATGAATTGTGTGCTAGGAGATATAAGCATTTGCCAGACTCTGGAAAGGATCAGTAATTGGATGGACTTAATTTCAGTCGAAAACTTTGTAGAGTGGTCTGGTTCTAGATCTCAGGTTATGGGACTTGATATCACGACCCTGACATTAACTATATATATATATATTTTAAGGAAGGGGAGATTAATCAATACGTGAAAGACCAATCCTTCAAATAGAAAAAAATACCATACTCAGTTTAGAAATTGGTTAGTTTTTCCATTGCATGCTTTTTAATGCAGGCCAGTGCATCAGGGTACCGATATATGACCAATCTGGCCTGTCTCAGTCAGCAGTGTACCCCAAACACCCTTACAACCTTACAACACAAAACATTCTGACCAGGATTGTGCAAGTTCCTGCTGTGCCTCCCGAACAGCTCAGTTTATGCATCTACAAGTTTGCTTTGGTGTCTGGCACTGGGACATTTCAGGGTGGGGCCTCTGTGGGTAGGACTTGGTTGTCCACTGCAGCCTATGTGTCCAGAAAATTTGGAGGCTAGGTTGGCAGTCTTGTGCTCTTTGCTTGCTGGGCTTTGTGTGGAGCAGGGATTGTACAGGGTGTTCTTGTCTTTCCTATCATGTCCAACATAAACCTTTTTTAGTGTTTTATGCTGCATTGGGTTTGGTCCCAACAGGCACTGATGAGGCTTGGATGTCCGTGATCCTGTCACCAATGCACTTGTACGTATATGATTATTAATCAAGGTTAAGCTACGTTTACACTGTCAGTTATATGTGACCCAATTCCGATTTTTTGCTCATATGTGACACATATCGGATATTTTCTCTGTCCGTGTAAACAGGAAAAAAACGCATGCATTCCAATATTTCGAGATCGGTTTCAGGCCTTCATATGTGGAAATAAATCAGATATAGATCAGATATGTGCTAATGTGATTGTCGTGTAAACAGACAGATCGGATTTTCTGAGGCATTGCGTTCTGTACGTCATTAAAACTGCGACATCTTTGCGGTTTAATGACGTAATCAGGCACCGGCGCACTGCTCATCCCAAACAGATGCACTAGTGTGCGGTAGCCCACACCTGTTGCAAGCCACCAGAGAGCGACCCCGACACGTCTCGCACCCAGACATTCCTCTGAATGGTTGAGGACACAATAAATGAAGCATATGCGCAGGCCGCAATGATGGCCCTTTTCCTCCTTCTCCTTTGAATAGTTTTGCATATATCGCAGAGCTAGCATCAAGCATATTTCGCCTTCGTCCATCTTGGCTAGTGTGCAGTGCAAGAACCTCCCTTTAAGTATGCGCGATGTTTCAGACGGTATGGCAAGTGTAAACACTTGAATCGGATATGGGTCATAGTTGAAAGAACGTGTAAACAGACGGTCAGAAAAATCAGATGTAGGCAACAAATCAGAATTGGGCATCGAGACCTGCAGTGTAAACGGGGCTTTAATGTGTTAGCGTTATTTGGTGTTTATGTTATATCTGATCAGTGTATATGCCTACAGTGCATGTCTATAAATCACACTGAATTCACTGTTTCTTGTAAATCTTGTAAAATATAAAATATTTTTTTTTATTGCCATAAGAATGACAAAGAAAGGTTTTCTTTTTGTTTACTCACCATTTCGAATTGCGAGCATTGCTTTTTCTTGAGTTATGTGGGTGTTAACACATGCAAATCGTCTGTGCCTTGTTTGCACCTGGTAATTTACGGGTGATTGCCATTCATCAAGATAGAGTAAGCATGTGAGTATGAAGAAAATCAGTGTTTTCTGAAACTTCATAAATCCCACAGAAATGTTTAGCTTAAACTGGCTTAAGAAATCATCAACACAAAACTTTGCTAAAGCCCTGAAAGAGGCCCAATGCTTTTATACAGTTTTACAGCAGTTTTAAATCTTTTTAATAAGCAATGCGGGGAAAAAAAACACACACACACAATTTAGATTAGAATATATACTCTAAATAAACAATGCATCCTGTTAGATACAAAGTGTACAATTAAAAAAAGAGAATATTTTGGATAATAATAATAATAATAATAATAATAATAATAATAATAATAATAATAATAATAATAAATGTTAACAATTAATTAATTATTGTCTGTTTATTAATAGTGCCTTTACTCTTCGGCAGTCATATTAACTGAAAAAACTCATCATTCCTACTTTAATGTGCATTCACTTTCCTTTTCTCTTTTTTTTTTCATTACAATTTTAACACAGAAAGGTTGGCTCAGAACAAATAATTCATTCATGGGGTGCACCCCCCCCTCCCCCAGAATAGCTTGTATAGAACATAAAGGAGTTAATATCTAAAACATCAAACCCTGTCAGCCTGTCTGCTCTATTTCATCTATCTTATCATTTTAAAATCATGAATCTTTCTTATTGTCTTAAGTCAGTAAATAGAAGATTGTATGCCAGTGTAATAATTGAATCAGCTATCTTAGATGAGCAAAATATTTAATTAAAGTATGCATTCCCATCACAGTAATTCCACTATTTCATAGCCACAGAGCAGATAGAATGATATGTGTTCAAAAGCAGTAGAAAAGAATGAGGAGGAGAAAGAAAAGAACAGATACTGAGCATAGAGAGAGAGAGAGAGAGAGAGAGAGAGAGAGAGAGAGAGAGAGAGAGAGTCTTACAGGAAGCGACGGTGTGACTTTAATGTGATAATTATCAGACATCCTGACAAATTATATAAATTTCTGCATTATATTTAATCAAGATGCTGGATGTCAAACATGGCTTTTCATCCTGGATGCAGCAAATCTCAATCATTTTCTTTGACTAGGGTAAGTCGTTGCCATGTACAGATTTCAGGAAGAAAAAAAAAACTCTAAAATCCTGAATAACCTTGAAAATATTACTTGATGAAATATTATAACTGTGACTTAAAATAGAGCATCTGACCATGAAGATTGTTTCTATCACCTCATGACATGGCATTCATATGGTGTGTAAAAGTGAATATTCTCTGTTGGAGGATAAAAAGGCAGTAAAAACACCAATAGCAACACAACAAAAAAAACACACCTATATTACAAACACAAATCTTAGCCCATAGGCAAGCTATTTTCTACCCACCCTCAAGAACATTATGAAGATATAGTAGTGCCTTGTTGTTTGTATACTTCCCATTACAACTATATAAAGGATGAAGATCCCTTCACTGCGTCTCATACATTATTTACAACCACATAAAATTGTGTGTTTCTTAGGACCATATGAGCATCTGAAGGTGTAGAGAGATGTGTATAGGCAAGCTCTAGCGTACTTTGATTTATAGGATTCATCTTTACTTTGTCTTACCTTATGATAAAAAGGTCGATTTCATGATAAAAGGATTGTATATAATTACATTTTATTTTGATTCCTAAATACACATTAAAGTGATAGATCAGCATGAGGTTACATTGAATGGGTATCATGTAGACAGACAATGGCGCAGTTACAACTGCAGGACATTTTCAGAACTAGGGACCTCCTAAGGCAATGTTCATGACCCATTAATGAATAAAAATGTTATCACTCCGGAGTCACTTCATGACTAATTTCCTAAAGTCTTTATACAGAAGTCATCCAGAAGATGAACAGAGCAACACTTAGGAAGGCTTGAGTTGTAAAGACCTTCGACAAAAGACGTGTACGCCCACTGGGATCAGATATATATTTAAATATGAAGTGTACTGTATGTGTCATTGACTTAATGGTTAGCACTGTGGCCTTGTGCATGATCTATGTGCATGGAGGTTCTCCCAATGCTTGTTGAATCACTGTTTGGTGTACATTGCTGTGCATTAGCCAGACAAAATCAATGGCATAGTGTTTCTTTTGCAGCAAGTTAATTTAAACATCCATTTACATGTGTACATATGTCCCACGTTGACCAGAAGTCCTACCACGGGTTGAACAAATGGGAATAAATACAATTGTCACCACTGGACTCCACTGGACTCCACGGTCCCTAGTCGGACTACAGAGGTTCCTAAATGGATGAATGATACATGTCATTATAAAGATACTTCAAGTGTACAGTATGCATTTCCTTTTTCTTTCATTTTTTTGCATAAACAGTAGTTAATAAAGTAATTTCCTTTACAGGCTGTACTGTATTATCTGTATTTCCAAAGTTTTGCGACATTCTATTTATATAAATATTACAAACTTTAGGATCTCATATTAAAAAGCCATAACTGGGAGTGTCAGCTGTTTCACAGCTTTCTTATCTTACCTTATCTTATCAAAACAGAAAACCACAAATGGCAAATATAGTCTTACTTAACTACATCACCTCCTTTAAAACAAAAAAGATAAAAAACACAGTTTTTAGATAAAGACTTAATTAAACCAATGGAGACCATGACTTGAGTAACATAACAAAAGTCTTTAACAAACTCATTTTATTTTATTTTTTTTACATGTTTTTTATACAAAAGAAATATAAAAAGACTTTTCTGTGCCAGGCATTTGTTTCTTGGCAAAGGCATCTTTTCCGTCTTTTGCCAAACCCATCAAAAGTGTTATTTGTTAAACGAAAGAAACCGAGGGCCTTTCAAGGTGACTACATGTTAAGGCTCATATTAGCAGCCCATTCCCATGAGGGTTTAACAGTGGAGAAATGTAGTACTTCGGCATGTTTGCTCTGAATATTGCTATAGATTAAAAATAGGGTTTGATATTCCAAGCTGAGTTCTTTAGCAGCATGGGACCACTTGCTCCCGTTCTCTACAGCAGACAGCAGAGGCTGAAACTTACTGTATTTGCTTGTGCTTGTGCTTCTCTTGCTTCTGGCCACCAATCTTATCTTCTCCTATTCTCCAGAGCTACAGTATGTGACCAACCAGGAGAGATCAATGCCAAAAAAAAAATATATATATATATATATATCCAAGAGACTGCTTGTTTTAAACATGTAAAATTAAAACACACAAATTAAAGATCTCTTAAAATGATGTCTGAAAGAGAATTCTGAATTGAGCCCATATTCCTTTATCTACAGTATGCAAACGATTATCCTTACCATGGCTATAATTATGCAGAGCATGTTGACATGTTAAAAGGAGGGTGATGCTTGAAATAATTGTTCTTTCATTGTTAACCATGGTGACCTGCAAAGAAACGCGTGCAGCCATCATTGCGTTGGATAAAAATGGCTTCACAGGCAAAGATATTGTGGCGGGATCGGAGTGCCACCAGTGCAGAGCTTGCTCAGGAATGGCAGCAGGCAGGTGTGAGCGCATCTGCACACACAGTGAGGCGAAGACTTTTTTCAAGATGGCCTGGTGTTAAGAAGGGCAGCAAAGAAGCCACTTCTCTCCAAATAAAACATCAGGGACAGATTGATCTTCTACAAAAAGTATGGCGAATGGACCGCTGAGGCCTGGGCCAAAGTCATATTCTCGGATGAAGCCTCTTTCCAATTGTTTGGGGCATCTGGAAAAAGGCTTGTCCGGAGAAGAAGCGCAACCATCAGTCCTGTGTCATGACAACAGTAAAGCATCCTGAGACCATTGATGTGTGGGGTTGCTTCTCATTAAAGGGAGTGGGCTCACTCACAATTTTGCCCAAAAACACAGCCATGAATAAAGAATGGTACCAAAACCCCCTCCAACAGCAACTTCTTCCAACAATCCAACAACTGTTTGGTGAAGAACAATGCATTTTCCAGCATGATGGAGCACATCCTTGCCATAAGGCAAAAGTGAGAACTAAGTGGCTCGGGGACCAAAACGTTGAAATTTTGGGTCCATGGCCTGGAAACTGCTCAGATCTTAATCCCATTGAGAACTTGTGGTCAATCCTCAAGAGGCGGGTGGACAAACAAAAACCCACTAATTCTGACAAACTCTGAGAAGTGATTATGAAAGAATGGGTTGCTATCAGCCAGGGTTTGGCCCAGAAGTTGATTGAGAGCAGCCCGGTCGAATTGCAGAGGTCCTGAAAAAGAAGCGCCAACACTGCAAATACTGACTCTTTGCATAAATGTCATGTAATTGTCAATAAAAGCCCTTGAAACATATGAAGTGCTTGTAATTATATTTCAGTACGTCACAGAAACAACTGAAACAAAGATCTAAAAGCAGTTTAGCAGCAAACTTTGTGAAAATTAATATTTGTGTCATTCTCAAAACTTTTGACCACGACTGTATATTAAATGTTTAGATTATTATGAAATGTCAACAATAAGCATATTTTTAAATAAATACTACAAATGAGGTACTCAATTTCTGCTGTTGTGGGTTGCAATGTGGGGCCACCATAGATCAGACTTACAGTACAGACCAAAAGTTTGGACACACCATCTCATTCAAAGAGTTTTCTTTATTGTGTTCTTCATTGTGTTCTTTAGCCCAAACGCGTCTCTTCTGCTTGTTGCCTGTCCTTAGCAGTGGTTTCCTAGCAGATATTCTAGCATGAAGGCCTGATTCACACAGTCTCCTCTTAACAGTTGTTCTAGAGATGTGTCTGCTGCTAGAACTCTGTGTGGCATTGACCTGCTCTCTGATCTGAGCTGCTGTTAACCTGCGATTTCTGAGGCTGGTGACTCGGATGAACTTCTCCTCCGCAGCAGAGGTGACTCTCGGTCTTCCTTTCCTGGGGCGGTCCGCATGTGAGCCGGTTTCTTTGTAGCGCTTGATGGTTTTTGTGACTGCACTTGGGGACACTTTCAAAGTTTTTCCAATTTTTCGGACTGACTGACTTGAAGTAATGATGGCCACTCATTTTTTTCTTCACTTAGCTGCTTTTTTCTTGCCATAATACAAATTTGAATGAGAAGGTGTGTCCAAACTTTTGGTCTGTACAGTATTTGTCTGGTTGTCAAACAGTTTGGGATCTGGCAAATGTGGCCAGGGCAGTGGCCTTGGGTTCTTTGCCTGCTACATGGTGCATGGTGGGCTGTGCTACACTGGTTGTTCTGGTACCTTCCTATCACTGACTTTTTTCTGTGATTTGTGGTGCATTGGCTTTTCTATGGGATCAGACTGGACGGACTAGTCTTTGGTCCATGAGGGGATGCATGGATGAGCCGTCATCAGTTTACTGAAATATACATTACATGTATATATATATTGATAATATATATTAACATGTTAATGTCATGTGGTGCTTACGTTATGGCAGTTTGGTGTATATTGCTGTGCTTTAACCATACAAGAACAACTCTTAGAAAGACCTGAGTTTAAAAGACCTTCTACAAAAGACCTGATAGACCACTGGGATCAGACAGCTGCGTAATTATAAAGTGTATATGTCATTGGTGACACCTTGGCTTAAATGGTTAGCACTGTGGCCTTGTGCATGATCTACAGTATGTGCATGGAGGTTCTCCCTGTGCTTTTTGAATCACTGCTGGTGGATATTGCTGTGTATTAACCATACAAGATCAATCATACTGTACATGAAATTTGATTTAATGAAGGTAATGGCATAGTGTTTCTTTTGCAGCATGAAGATAATTTAAACACCCATTTACGTGTGTACGTCCAGGGACCACTGATACACTCTTCCTCATGAAATTGGTGTGTAGTTTTTATTTATTTATTTATTTATTTATTTAGCGCAGTGGAGTAATGACGCTGAGAGTAATGACGCCGAGCTGCCAAAAATGACACTGATTTCAATTGATCATTTGAAAGTAAGATCAGAAAGTGCAAACGTGCACATTCTCCCTAACCAAGTTGGGAAAATGAATGGGGGGACAAAAATAAAAGCAGGCACAGCAGAAAAAAAAACAAAGAAGAGAATTGAGGGGGAGGGTAGTGTTTCATTTGGAAAGCGATTCTGTAATGTATAATAACTTCAGTAACAAGTAATAATGCAAAGCTTTTCTTTCTTTTTTTTCTTTTTTTTTAACTGAGATATGATCCAGGACATGAGCAATGATGTGCTGATGTTGCTACTTATTAGCTGCAGCTAATTAAATCAGGTGGTTAGGGAATGTTTAGTAAAAGGGAAAAATGCATTTAGGCATGATAGTATACTGTAGACTTCCTGAATAGAGAGAGAAGCCCAAGATACAAAAACCAGTACTGAAGAGCATTCATTCATTGATTTATTTATTTATTTATTTATTTATTTATTTATTTATTTATCTATCTATCTTTTCTGGAGCCTGAAGTCTATACTGGTTATGCAGTGGGAATAAACCCTTTATGGGATGCTGGTCAATTGGAAGCTACCGTGAACATACATGTTTAGATCTAGGGAAAATTTAAGGTAGAAAATCTGGAAACTGGGGGATCTCACATGGCCACAATAACAGTAAGGAACACATCAGGGACCCCGGAGCTATGAGGCAGCACCACTTATACTGTGACACTTCCTGCTGTGCCACCATGACTGAAGAGCATTTACACGCAGGGTCTTCTGTATGTATGCACTGATACTGATACCATATTAATTTAAGCATACTTAAAATAAATGTTGTGCCACCGACATGCATATACAGTACAGGTAGGCTGGATGTATTTCATGATTAACGATCAAAGCAAACTGCAAACTGATTAACCTGATTAAAACATATAGGGTTTAAATAGTATCTTTGATGGAGATGTGTGGGCAGCTGAACAGAGCATGTGGAGCAGCATGGTCATTAGTGTAAGGGATACTGTATGGGAGCATGAGGCAGTGAAACAAACGTACAGACAAAACAAGTGTCTGAGTGCACTTAAGATCTGCAAAGTGACACACACTCACTGTGACACACTCACAGACACTTCATTTCCTCTTACAAGCCAGGTTAACAATCTCAGTTTCATGTTTAACTACTAGCAACACACAGCAGCAGCAGCAGCAAACAGGAAAAACAGCTAAATGAGAAGTTTCCCTGACAACCTTACATAGTAAGTAGGTTTGTAATTTTGGTAGCAGTATCAATACTAATGAGTACCCAAAAAAAATATTATCTTACAAAATTGGCTCTGATGTAGTCTTTAGAAGCTTTATACAGCAGTATCGAAAACTACACCCTGGCAAACCATCGCAGGGAACACACATTCACTTGCTCATTCACACACTGTGGGCAATTTGGGAACACCAATTGCATGTCTTTGGACTGTGGGAAGAACGGTTGTACCCTGAGTTAACCCAGCAAGCACTGGGAGATCATGCACACAGACCACAAGGCAGGAATCGAACCCAGAACATGGAGGTGCAAGGTGACTGTGCATACCACTAAGCCACCGTGCTCTCACTTACTCACTCATCGTCTTAACCGCTTAATCCTGTATTTAGGGTCGGGAGCCTATCCCAGAAGGCTTAGGGCACGAGGCGGGGTACACCCCGGACAGGGTGCCAATCCATCACCACATACACACACTCACAGTCATTCACACACTATGGGAAACACCAATTAGCCTAATCTGCAGGTCTTTGGACTGTGGGAGGAAACCCAGCAAGCACTGGGAGACCATGCACACTGACCACAAGACAATAATAATGCAAGGCGACAGTGCTAACCACTAAGCCTGTCTTTTTTTCTTTTTTTTCAATGTTGTAGTTTTGTCAAATTACAGTCTTCAAATGCAATCATGTACAGGAAACCCTAAATCGTTTTCTAATCAAGTCTGTGCTCTTTCTGAGCAGTTGCAACAGCACATCTCAACACACTGAAGACCGCTGTGTCAATATTAAATCTTCAACAAACAAACAAACAAAAAATCTCAAAAGAAGAAATAGAATTCAGATGTACCTTTGATTGGTCCCTGGATGAAGCGGTCACGGGTATCCATTTTTCATTCCATTTTCACTTCACCCTGAATTGGTCTTCTGTCTAAAACGTTACAGCTGTCGTACCACACCATGATGCAGTATGTGAAGAATGCTCTCCAGAAATACAGAAGAGGAGAAGCACTCAACCCAACTGTTTTTATCCTCCTCAGAAAATAGACGCATTGGTGGGCCTTTGAAGTGGTAAGGAATTACTACAGTATGCCACGGATACTGAGTGATGAGTACGTGGTACTTGCCTTCACCTTCTTGTGGCCGAGTTGCTTTTATCTTGTTGACAGTGACCAGTTTCAGTTTCAGTTTTAGTGTCAGGCTATATCTTAATGGTCAGTCCAGATGGAGTTGCCTTTATTAACCAATTTTTCTTAAGACACACATTTCTAACCAACACATTCATATCATTCCATGTTCCAGTGGATCTCCTGGACCTTCAAACAAACCCAGATTAACTTCCTTCATGAGAGCAGCAATAAAGTTGTAATGCCTGTTGTAAATGTAGATGAAGGAGGCTTGATGTTTCTGACTTGCCAATTTTGGAACCTCGACTAGGAAAACTACTTCCAACATGGCTTAACACTCTTTTTCTGTTGTTGCTTAATCACCTTTACATGCAAATAGAACTGCAATATATTAACGTGCACGGCAGAACTATCAGGTAAAGATGTGCACTTAATGTTGGAAAACAACTGTTTTAGGTGTTTAAAGTTTTGAGGGTATAGCTGGCAGTCCTATTTTTTTCTTCATTTTATTCGAATAGTTTCTCTTGAACTTGAAATGTCTGGGAACTGCCATCTTCAGCGCTTTCTGCAGATGTTCTATGAGGTTTCAATTTGGGCATTCACTATGCTACTAAGACACTCAGAGCCACATAAGCACTGTCATTGTACATATTGTCTGTTTGCTTTGGGTCTTTTTTGTGCTGAAAAACCTTTGGCATGGACTGAGCTTGTCTGCACTCTGGAGCAGACCTTTCTTTATTTTGCTGACTTCATCCTTGCCTCGATTCTACCCAGTCTCCCCAGCACTGCCACCAAGAAGCACCACTATAGAATGAAACTGCTATCCTCTCGATTTACTACAAATATGAATAGTATTAGTAAGTTTACTGTATGAGCAGTACAATTTTTTCCCTCACAAGTACAAGTAGTGCTTGTAGTTACATTTTTACATCATCAAACCAAATAATAATTGATATATATATATAGATATATATACACACACAACACTGTTTATCAACTATACCCCAGTAAACCGGCAAGCACATCGGTCTGATCCAACCAAACACCACTGGTCTGGTGCCAAACTCCCCAGAAACCAATCCAATTGAGCACACATAGGAGATGCGCCACACCCAGAGCCAGAGCCACCACATTGGCACAAGGGCGACCCCACAACCTCTCTCACTCACTCACTCTCTCACTCATCAGCTATATCACTTAATCATAATGTATTCAGGGTAACGGGGGGCCTGGACAGGGTGCCAATCCATTGCTGGGCACAGACACTCACACACTCATTCACACACTACAGCCAATTTGGGAATGTCAATCAACCTTACCTAAATGTCTTTGGACTGTGGGAGGAAACCGGAGTACCTGGAGGAAACCCACCAAGCACGGGGAGAACATGCAAAGTCCATGCACACAGAGACGGGAAATCGAACCCGGACCCTGGAGGTGCAAGGCGATAGTGCTAACCACTACACCAATCCAAAACCTAAAATTGTTTAATTTTAATGTTTTAGTTTATATGGCTGATTGGTTTCATGTGTTCTAGTCTGGAATAATTGCTTTCTGAGATGACTGTTTTTTTTTTGTTCAGGTCCTCCCATCCGTGTAGAGGTGGATAACTCAATGATAAAGCATTCTTTCTATTTCTGGCAATATGCATCATGTTCTGCTATTTTTTATCAAATAAACTTTGTACCGTATACAGGTGTACTGCACTGTTTTGAGATGAGACACGACCTAAACGACGTGTCCTAATATGCTTGTAGTGCTACAGTACACAAAGAGTAACTATTTGCTCTATGGCTATAAATGAAGTACCACTTAGGAACATTTACAGTGTCATTACAAATACATGTACCTATAAATTGATTCATATTATCCAGACACTGGATTCACCTTCACCAGTCTAAAAAGCTTCGACGATGTAGCGAACACCTGACTTCAATTTTCTCCTAGTACAAATCGATTCCAGCTGCTCATTCGACGTAATGGTCTTTGACAGTGTCAGTAATAACGAAGTATTTACTAATTTCATGTTGTGTTGCAGCTGCACAGCTGGACAAGTTCCTTTACGTGTTTAATTAACTAAACAGAACAGGGCGATAAACAGATATGCGGCATCCCTCTGTTTCAGGATACGGTGTGGTTTCACAATGAATTTCCTTTGTAAATTATCTATAGCTTATTTCATTTTAATTAAACTCGCCTTGGCATGGTTTATGGAGTCGTTGAAGATGCGATATGCTAAAAGGATCCATCCTCATTTAAGTCTATTACATGAAGAAAGTCATTATTGAAATCGAAACATACTTGCACTGATGGGATTGCTATATACTTAATATGCTATATTGCTTTAATGGTATACCAACGCGTAAGACTCATGATCAACAAGGATTATGCCCTAAACTTACCAAATAAATGGAAGTTAACCCATTAATATGCAGCTTGTGTGCACATGAAAGTCTCTGGTGCCCCCTGTCGTCTAAGAAAAGACATGCAAGCATTTTTTTCCCCCTCTCCTTTAGTGATTTCATACCCATTCTATTTTAACAAGGATGGACAGTTATAAGTAAGTCTTTAAAAAAAAAAAAAATAAATAACTTTGATTAAATAAGTTCATAAGGCTGATTTGTTCTGGAGGCTTAAAAATAGATATTTCAAAAACAAACTGTGCAAGTCTGAAACTTCTGAGTGGGTTAATTAAATATAGCACACAAACATTAAATCAGTCTTTCCTCGCAGAACAGAGAGTTCCCAATAATTTTCTGTCAAATTTAAACATGATTGATTTCAGCAGCGTGGCTCAGTAGGTCAGCGCATCAGTAATTGCATAAATGACTGATGAGGCTTTGTGGTGTTTCTGCTCGCCTTGTCGCATTGTGACATTTGCGCTCTGACTCCCCACGCAAACGTTCCATGTCACGGAGGAAAATGACATCAGCGTGCGCAAACACACTCACAGTTTAAGTACAACTTTTATTAATACTGGGATCATCACAGTGCGTTTTGTTACATTAGCAGTGACTAAAGTTAACAAAATGAAGAGAATAAATTTTTACAAAAAAGAGGAATATTTGTCATCAGCAATAGAGGCAGATTAGCTTCGGAAAAGGAAAAAAAAACTCCAAACACAATAAATTAAAAAGTGATAAAGGACAGAGATATCGAAGCAGAACAGAGATGAGAGCACCTGTAGTCTGACATGATTCCATTGGAGGAGCTGTTGTTGGGGGGGGGGGTACCGAGAGAAAAAAAAAGAAAAGAAATGAGGAACACTTTATTTATTTCTCTTCATATATGTATGAGAATTAGGGAAGTGGTTTAAGGACAGTGGCTAAGGTCAGGTCACATCGATGCTGTATTCTAGTGGTCGGGAGTGTCGAAACGAAAGCATTTCCGTGAAAGAAAACCAAGGAATTTAGAGGTTTTTGTGCAGAAGACAGAAAGATGCTGTTCAGAGATTGGGCCAGGTTGCCATGGTACCTGCTTGCATCACTCTGTCTGTTTGGCAGCGCTAATGACAAGAGGAAGCATAGGGTCCACTGATGGCTGATATTTCTGAGCTTGAGTATGAGTGGGTGAGGACAAGGGGGCATTATACACGTAAATTGGGCCTTCAGTATAAATATGATGAGCAATCCAAGGCCAAGTGGATGAAAGATTTCTGAAGCACATTTAACACAGGATATTTAGATTTTTTTTTTTTTTTTTTAGAATGGCAGCTACTCTTTTCCCACCAGTGGAGGGAAATTGGGTCACAAGCATCCCTTGCCAGAAATTGTCCTAGCACTGTTAAATCAGGGTTTGGTAAGAAAACAAATGAAAAAATTGCAATGTGAATATGGATAATTTCTTAACTATAAGATTAAGATTTTATTAAACATTTATATTTATATTTAATAACAACTTGCCTATTTTCATACACCTGTGTGACTAAGAATGTGTTGCAACTGAACTGAAATCAAGGAAACGTGTGGAGGAAAGACAGTCCTAATCAACAAGCAAAAATAATAATAATAATAATAATAATAATAATAATAAGCACAATTATTACAAAATATGTAAGTATGTACAGATGGAGGTTGATGCTTGCTTTACAAACTGTAGTCTATTTCATGGATAGTGGAACAGATTGCTAAAGTATTAGCATATTCCCAAACGGAACTTGCAAAGAAAGAGGGAACGAGCGGGAACACTCAGTCGCCTGTGCTAACGCAAGATATCCGTTTTCATCAGAAGGATTTCATTAGCTTCTCGTGCAGAATCAGTGTGTAGCGCAGTCACAGCAGCTACAATCAGTGTGCTGTTTAAATGTACTAGCATCGAAAATAGGAAATAATAGTAAAAAAAAGAAGAAAAAAAAAGAAGAAGATGGATGTTTGACTGTTGGCTGTGTATGAATTATGCATAAAGGAGGAATTTTAATGAGAACAGCCTATGGTGGAAATGACTGAATTGTTGAATGATGCAAAGAGGTCTGTTAGAGAGAAGAAAAGACAGACAGGTGAGTCACCTGATTAAAGAGACAGGTGAGACAGTAAGTGCGTTTGCGCCCGTGTGCGCTGAGTGACAGTTTAGTTCAGTGGAGCCAATAGCCAGGATTCCGTCCAATTTATCTGAATTACTTATATACAGAACCTTCTTGTTCACTGCCTCTAGCAGTTCTGGCTCACATTTCACTTCTGCAATGCATGCTCAGGTTTAATACTGCAATGTTTTTTTTTCTTTTTCTTTTTTTTCCTGTTGGAATGCCGTTTCGTTACCGTGATGCAGTGGTGCATGGAAGCAAATCAAATTAGAAATGGCCGATTTAATGCGATGTGCTGAAGAGAGCTGGAGAAAGCTTTCTGTATAGTGGACAGGCTGGATAAACAAAGCGAGCATGTCGCGTAGGGTTCAAAAAACATATGCAATGTGAAATGCCCGAGCGAATCCTTTAACGTTCTGAAAAATACAATAAACATGAATGATTTGGTCATTCAGCAAAGCTGAGTGCGGTGTTATAGATATTATACACCGCTCGTCTGTGCTCATCTTTCATTTGTGCGCTTAGAGTTGGCTGTTTTGAAGAACTCGTGCTGTACACTGGATTCATTTCAACCGAGCTCTTCAGGTTAATGGTTAGGTGCTGAAATATATCTGTATATACCTGCATATTGTACAGTTTGTTGTCTATTAGTCACTAAGGAAGACACTTCCACTTCAGTCTGATGGAAAAGTTACGTGTAATAGATTACTGTAGGGGAGACCGTATCTTCCTACCATGTCATTCAACAAATGGTACTGGTACACATATTAGAAACCTATATAGCCAATAAAGCGTGCGATACTTGTGCATGTGGTGCAAGAATTTTATCTATAAAAAAATATATATATATATATATATATATATATATATATATTATTTTTTTTTTTTTTTTTTTTTTTCATATTTCATATCATCATATGAATCACACTCAAGCATGCGAAATCCTGAAGTCTACTTCTGTGTCAAGTCTACACATAGCCACGTATCCTGCACCGTGTACATGGCCTGACATGCACCCCCTACTGTACTGCACATGTCGTATCAATGCAGATCGCAATAACTTTAACTGGTCCATGTGGTAGCATCGTATTTCCAGTTTCTTCTTCTTCTACGCTTCCATTTTTTAACTGAGTTGCAAATTGACCAAAAACATTGACCAAATCGAGGTCAAACCGAAGAAGTCTGTACCTGTCATATTCTCTCTTTACTAAAAGTTAGCGACCAATTAGCTCTACCTTCAACAAGATCAGCAGCATAAAAAAGCCTACTGCCAACTAGTGGTCCGGTGGTATTATTACAACGTGACACAAACACAACGCTAACACTTGCGCAGGTTCTGCGTAGACTTGACTCGGAAGCCTAAGTGAGACAAAGTAAACAAGTTTAGACAAGTAGTCTAAACTACAGTACTTCAGGAAGCTAACGCAGCTTGGTAAAATTCTGAGGCGGTAGACAAAACGTTCTCGAGTGCACAGCAGTTATGCATGTAAATGTGATTGAAAAGAAAAAGCCTTACATTTGATCCCCCCCAGCACAATTCTTATATTTAATCCACTGATAAATGTTGATGTTCAATTTACAACACAGACATAGAAATGGTTTTACAGTCTCTTTCTGTCATGAATGACTTCATTGGGCTTTTTCATTAGTTATCTAGGTTTCTAATATGTATATGTATTAATTGAAATGATCAGATCATTGACAATTGTGCAGGAAAAAGAAACGTCTGCGATTTAAATTAATACCCCTGATAGAGAGAAACAGAATGGACGATAACTCTTTTTTTTTCCTTCTGTTTATGTCTCCGTCTCCCCGGGGCCATTTAAACAATTCTTCTTCTTATTATTATTTTTTTTTAAATGGTTTCATGTCTCAGTACTTTTTCTTCTTCTTTTTCTTTCATCCTTCTGTCCCCTGGTCCTTCTCATACTCACTGCATGGGTTTGAATCAGGGTCAATATGAAATGTACAGTAAGCATGACAAGAAATTAGAATGTTACACATTCACACAGTACGTAAATACTGACATTGTTAGACGTGGTGTGTGTTTTTTTTCCCCTCCTTAAATTTAACTAGAAACTCTGCTATATTGCTGTCATACTGTAGCCATGACCTATATTTTATCCTCCTTCTGGACCACATGTCAGCTGTTTTTTTTTTGTTGTTTTTTTATTATCCAGTGAGAATAGTACAGTTATTGTCCACTTGTTTTTTATATTATGTGTATTTACTGTATATATGTGATTTTATATATACAGAGGTATACTGTACTTACTGAAAGAGTGATCATCATTGCACCTGGCTTATATATCTATGTATATATATATATATATATATATATATATATATATATATATATATATATATATATATATACACATACATACACACACACCAGACTTGTGCCCCTGTCACACACCATTCCTTCCAGTACAGTCTTATACACTCCTGCAAAGCAGTTTTTTTTTTAATTACTAAAAGACAGGCATTCCTAAAACAGAGTGCTCTATTTTTGCAAAATAAATAATCCCAAAACAAACAAAATATTAATCAAAGTATTACATGTCCATTTAGTCGCACATGTAGTGTTAGTTTCGAGCGACGGAACTATGCGAGACGGCAGGGGTTATAGTGAACCATGGGAGCACAGAAGGTCACTCACAGACAGATACTACAGGACTAAAACAGTGTTTTGGCCACCTATTACCCACTCCAGATCCCCAAAAAAAGGCATTCTTTCCCATCGCACTTTGAAATGGGTACTCACAGGAAACCGCTGCGTCCATGCACTATTTTATCCAAAAAAATAAAAAATAAAAATAAAAAATGCCACATCGTTTAATTTCATAACATGTCCTATTTTCTATATCAGGCAGTGGAATGCTCACATTATAAAGGACTGGATGTTGATCCTTTACCTGCTGTGTTTCTCATTCTCTCTCTCTCCGTGGTTCCACACTAGACTCTACACCGATCTCTTTCCTTTTATTTTCATATGACTACCAGGTTCGTGCCTTCATCTCAGCTCATTTACCATCCTCCAGGATTTCTAGCTGAATCAGAGAGGCTGTGGTTGGAGGCTCAGAATCTAAAAGGTGAAACCAACTCACCTCAGTTCATTAAAAATATATGTATAGATATATACTGTATATACTGTATATATATATACTGTATTTATATATTCTCTCAATTTGGAAGAGTTAGAAAACAAACAAAAAATAAAATCACTAACTCACTCTTTCACTTACACATCTGAATCACTTTCTTTTTACACTCTTCTCACCGTCACATCATTTCTAAGAGTTTTTCCACATACATTAGGGCAGATGTGCTCAACTACTGTATAGCTGTGTATGGGCCAGAGATCAGTCCAGTTTGGTGATTCTTCTGCTCTTTACTTATAGCAGGGTTTTTTTTTTTTTTTTCACTGATGCACTAAAATCGTTTTTAAGGACGAAAAGTCTTGTCGGATCTTAAAAGAAAAAAAAAACAACCTTTTAAACATTTCTGAGTGGGCATTTGGGACTATATTTACATTAAAAGAGGTCTCAGATATGTTGTCAACTTGTAGGTTAGCCAGCTAGTCAGTTTTATCATTGATTCAACATTAACAATTATTTATATTTATAAATATAACTTAAAAATAAACAAATAAAAAACAAATAAAACCTCATGGTAGATTTTGCATTAAAAACATTTATTAGTATTATTGAACCCTTCTGGATAAATTCTAAAAAGATCCTAGACATTGAAATTCTTGTCCAAGCTCATAAAATTTCTCATTTTTTAATATCATGCAAACATCACCAAACCGAGCTGAACCTTAGCCCTACAAGGGGCGGTCAAAAAAATTCATATTGTTGTATGAAAAAATGGAAAATATTTGCTCTATGGAAATGAGTACGTTCATGAACATTTCTTCTTGCTTTAAAAAAAACCCATGGTTTTTTCTACACGATGCCTCTATATGCCTCAAGTTCACATTCTTTCTGATAATGTGCCGGACCATTCAGCTCCAAAAGGGGTGAAACCTACTGTATCCCCCTGACCTCGCATCCAGGAACTTCTTCCTTTTCCATCTCAAGAAGAAATCACTTTGTGTCAGCCGTTTGACGAAATCGAGGTGTTGACCGAGGAACTCTTCCTCGAGAGCCCAAAACTAGGCATCTTCATTCAAAGACGATCTCACCTAGCTCATCCGTCGGTTGGAGAAGTGTGCTGCCTTAGCCGGAGGATGTAGAGAAGGACTAAACTCACGACCAGGATCACGACATTTTTTCTTAGCAATAATAACAATTTTATGACCGCCCCTCATACATGCTCCCTATTTAAGGATAAGCAGCCCTTCTGCTCTCAGCATTTACTGTACACAATGCAGCTACACTGACCCCTAATGGCCAACACTGTACCTTCAAAGTGCTTGGCTTCCTCTTTGCTCTTCTCGGTCTCCACTTCCTTCACCTGATATCATAACCGGAACCAAAATACGCAAGGCGTTGCCCTGTCCACAACCTCTGCACCTACATGCTTTGAAAACTATCCCTGTCTTTCTTCAACTGTTGAACAGAAAGATTATTGCTCCACATTATATTGGCTTTTTTTTTTTTTTTAGGTCAGTTCTTAAAATAAAATAAAAAAAAAAATCATACCCCTGATATATATACACACCTTCAACCTCATGTACTGAAATCAAGATTATTTGCTTAGAATTAAACAAAACAAAAACAAAAACTAACAGATTGCTAAAAGAAGATCATTTCCAAAACCACAAGCTGACCCGCAGCAGAGCCCCGCTCGTCTTCAGCTTGACCGACAGTCACACTGACCAATCACAGACACTTGTGCTGCCGTTGTTTCGGCTGGCAGCATGCTGTCACACAGCCGGAAGTGGCAGTGGGGCGAAATACAGGGAGGAGGGTCTTATTACAAGACTCTCCACCCTGACCGTCCTCCATTCATTAGATGAGCTTTTCCAGCACTTAATCCTGGAGTCCAGATTTAGGGGATGTTTTTGTGTTTCCAAAGATCCTTGTCCCCTAATGTGCTGATTCTTTGTTCTTGCATCTGCCCAGTGTCTTGCTAGAGCCTGACTATTCTGCCATGATGGGTAGTGTTAATAAGACAAACATGCGTCCAGACACGCTACAAGTTACAGTGGCCTGAGCCTGTTGTTATTTAGAATTTGACTTCTATTTTTTTTCTCATGATCGTTACTTACTAGAACGACTTCTTTTAAACACTGAATTGAATTTTTATAATCCTCCTCTTTCGGTAGGTGGTTCTCTACAAAGTCCGTGCTGAGTGCTTTTTAGAAACCGCACCTTTAGAGATTTATCTCTCGAATAGCTGTCACAATATGCGTGGCGCTGAGCGGTCATTGGAGACGGTCTTGCGCAGCCGGACGCCTCGGCGGATGGATACCAGCATGTCCTCTCCTTCCTGCGGGGGACATTTACTTTGTGGATCGCTCTGGCCCTCTGCTGCCATTGAGGGGAAAGGGTACTGGCCGTCTCCCAGGGCTTGGGCACTGGCCACCAGCTCACCAATCTTTTCTACCAGACTGTGACGGTTAGCGGCTAGAAGCTGGTCTTCTTCTCCTGGCTGCCCATACACACTCATCTCAGCGCCCGCTGTGCCCCAAGCTGCATTGGGCAGGCTCAGACGCTTCGGGGAAGCCTTCACATACTCCAGAGCAGCAGGAGAGGCATCATCCGCTGCAAAGAATACACACTCCTCACTGCCCACACGGGCCGGAGGCCCTGGGTAACCACTGGGCGAGTCAGGCACAGTGGGTGTTTTAACTGGCACTATGGGTGGCCGGATAGGGATGGGACCTGCATTGGAGAGTGTACGCCTCACACCAGGCTTTGTGGAAGGTGTTCGACGGATGGTGGCGGTACCAGGAGTCCCTGATCCTCCACCCCCACCACCAGAGCCTCCCTGGGCACCCATGGCACTTGGCAAGCCAGCTGTGCTGGCTGGCCGCTTCGTCTGGATCATGCGGCGGTAGTTCTGAGCAATATTGCTGTGCCGTGGGATTGTTGATGATTTATCAAATTCGGACTGGCCGTCAGCTTCGGTGTCACCGTTTACAGAGTAGCAATCATAATCGGAGCCTGAAATGGAAAAAGCAAACATATTTTAATCCTACTGAATGTCTATGTCTTGGAACAGAACTCCAGTCTCCTGCCTTTACAATTATCAGACACTAGTCATGCCAGTCTAAATGGTGTTTGTAATAAAAGGTGGCAGGTTTTACCCTGGGAGGGAATAGTGTCCTCAGAGCATGACGGTGTGGTTGTTTGAGTGCTGTATCCACTGGAGTATTGAAGTGAGTCTCTGCTGCTCTTTTGTTGTTCCATACAGAGGCCACGAGTCAGCACCATGGCCAGGTCACTTGCTGCTGGGGACATCTCCTCACCATGCTGGAATAATGAATACATATACTGTATGAAATTAAAATCTACTCTGCTCTACTTTTTTAGGGGGGCTTTCAGAGAGTGTGGCACAAATATCAGGGAGTCAGATTCTTTAATTCTAAAAAAAAAAGTTAATGAACAAACAAAGACAGAAAGAGAACCTGAAAAACTAGCACAACTAATGCAAATGGCCTAGACTATGGAAGGATTAACGAAACTCAACAATAAAGCTACTCGTGGTGCAATCACAACCACATAACGGGAACAATACAACACAATGCTTGACAACTAAAGAGGAAAAACAAAGAACTTAAACAGGATAACTAATCAGGGCACAAAAACCACAGGAACTGAAGCAGGCGACAAATGAGGAAATTCACAAGGTATGAGACCGCCCTCTGGTGGTTTGGATGGGAATTGTCCTTCGTGACCATGACCGCGCACGATTCTTAGGATTTGCTCGCTCAGTCAGAAAAACATTAGTGAGGTTGGGCACTGATGTCAGGTGTAGAGGCTTTGGGCACAACTGGTGTTCCTGTTCATCCCAAAGATGTTCAGTAGGGTTCAGGTCAGGGCTCTGTGCTTTGTATCTTTATAAATCAACTTTGGCAGATTAATCAGTGAGGTTTTGGAAGATGGGATGTAGCCAGAGATGCTGGAGGGAATCGACAAGTACACAGGAGAATGGAGAGAGATCAGGAATGAAAATGCATCCTGGAACAGCAATACCACCTGCTAAAAAGTCAGCCTACCCAACTCATACAGTAGATTAGTTTAAAACATATATTTTATTTCAGATGAACAGTATCATATAAAGTGTGTATGTGGATATGGAGGGATCATGGTAGCATGGGGGCTTAATGGATGGCACACTGTGTGCATGGATTTTGCATGTGCTTCCAGGGTTTCATTTGAATAGATACTATCTATATTAGAAATTATCTATATTGTGTTGTTTTTTATGACTTCACTGTGAATCAACATGCCTGCATAAATTACTAAAAGGTCTACCTGAGTATCAGAGTTTATTAACCTCAAACTTTTATGCAGTACCTCCACTGAAGGACAATAAATTTAGTCTAATTGTCATTATTTTGGCATTTTGTTAATCATTCAAAACAGTACCTTAGCTGCAATGGTGGAAGGGGCCATCCTGGGCCTCTGTGGATCATCAGGATGCATCCCAGCATAACCTTGAGATTGGGGCGATGACTCTGATTCTCTCATCTCCTTCCTCCTCTGGAGCGTGTTGGCCGCTGATTGCTCTTGCAAGCCTGCCTTAGACCAATCCTGAAGAAGTAAGTCTGGTTATTTCATGGTAATAAACAATAACAAAGCAGCCAGTCCACCTTCATCTTGGATAAGAAAAAAAACCCGCCCACTATCCAGCAGTTTGAGTGTCCTTTCACGCAAACTCTCTTGATGTGTGCGTTTAGCACTGGCCTGTACAATTCGTATTAGAGTCGAGGGAACTCAGAAGGGGCTTGAAAGTATGTACCATCCTTGGCCTGCTCTGTTTATCAAATCTCTAGGCACAGAGATTTGAAATCAGGATAGAGGAAAAAGAAAAGGCTTGTGTTAAGGAGAAACATGAGGTAATGAATGAAGATAAGCAGGAAATGAAATTAAAGTAATTGAAAATAAGCATTATTCAGGACAAAGCGAATTGAATGCAAAAGGTATAAGCAAAAGAAATGGAAAATATCTGCAAAGAAATTGTGCCCATGGGAACAAACCTTCCAGCAAGGAACCTTTGATGTGGGAGAGGAAGTGTTGGATCCGGGGGAGCGACTATAGGGTGGGGACGCAGGAAGAATGACAGAGAAAGGCCTGATGGAGCCAGTGTGAGAGAGAGCAGGGCGGAAGGTAGCGAAGGACGAGCCAAACTGCGGAATGGAGAGACAAGATTCAGACAGTGAGAGAAGGTAGCAATCCATAACCTTAGGACCCGGAAGCATAGGCAGAGTGAGGGGACAAAATATTACAGTGGGAAAGACAGGGTAGTTCAGAGGACACAGAACAGATAAGCTGTGAACCATCCATATTTTCACTGCACCATACTCACACAAAGTGAGTCTTAAAATTCCTGAGGCATGAATATACTGTACAATGAGCATAAAAAAAAATTTAAAAACACATTTTATGTTTGGGTTCCGCATTATACGTGGTCGCGTCGATAAAATTCGAGGGAGAATTTGCGCTGAGGCAGCGGGGTAACCTGACCTTGTTTAAATTCAACCTGGAAGAGAGGAACAATGCTACATGGTGTTACTGCGCGTCTGCACTGACACCATTTTGTCTCAGAGCTGTTTTCCACTGTATTGGATTGTGAACTCTAGCTCTAGTACTATTCTAGCTGAATAATATGCTGGGACAGCTTTACAGCACAGCCATTTTCTATCATCGTGCTCCTGGACTGATTTATTGAAACCAGTATGGTCGACTCAGTTCTCCCGCACCCCTTCCGTTATTTCTGTGATTTGTTCGCATCTATAAATGTTTGTAGAACCTCTGGCTGTTTGTAACTCGGATGTTCGTAAGTCAGGGACTTACTTTACTATATGTTGTTTAACTACAGTTTCTAGGATACGTTGCCATCTGAATGACATACCTATAAAACATTCCCAAATTACGCAGTTGGTGTGTGAAAAGCATATATATATATATATATATATATACACACACACATACACGCACACACACACAGTATATACACACACAGAGTATGTACCATTACAGAATAATGGGGAAAAATGTTAATACATAATACAGCATGGATGCACAAAACTGTTACCCTAACATGCACAGAATGAAAGACACATATTAGGAAAGTTAACATGATAGCAGAAGAGGATGACCGAACCGAACATATGCTTTTTTAAACTTTATGTAAATGTTGTAATCAGCTCTGAGGACTAAATGTCCTCGTGATAAAGGGAATAAATGACTTTGTGGGAACATTCTGTTGGCCTTTATATGGAAAAGACTAAAGGTTCAAAAACTCAAATTGTCAAAATGTTAGTGTGTTAGACTTGGCTTTCATACGTGGCATGTCTATACCCTAATTCACTGATTGCTCTAAACTCTGCATATATTTAGCTTTACTAACACACAGGCCAGTGTGACAACGCATAGGAAACAAATCTGTACAGGGTTTTTTTTTTGTGTGTGTGTGTGTGTGTGTGTGTGTGTGTGTGTGTGTGTGTGTGTGTGTGTGTGTGTACTTACTGTTGTTGGAGAGCTGCATTCACTCACTGACTGACATGTTTCTGAGGCCTCTGAAGATGCTGAACTTGATGACTTCTAAAGAACAAAGAGAGCGCAAAAACATCATGTCCGTTTTCCTATAATATACATATTACTGCTGTTACTCATTTATTCAGCATCCTTCATCAAACACTGAAAGTGGTTGCTTCTTTGGCCTCTTTCCCTTTTCTGTAAAGTCTTGGCAGGCATAATAACGTTAACGGAGTTACAATGGTGCACTCAAACACTAAAAACTGACACGAGCATACAGTATATAAAAATATCTATTCAGATAACTATCCAGTCACATTTTTCTCTTTAATCAATGGTTACATCTACATCTACATCTAGGCATTTGGCAGACGCCCTTATCCAGAGCGATTTACATTTTTATCTCATTATACATCTGAGCAGTTGGGGTTAAGGGCCTTGCTCAAGGGACAACTTGGTGGTAGTGGGACTTGAACCTGGGACCATCTGAACCGTAGTCCAATGCCTTAACCACTGAGCTACCCCTGACCCTGTTCCTTTCAGACAGTGCTTAACCACTACAGCACCGTGCCACCTTATAAAATGTGTCTACCTAGCATAAGCGCTATAAACTACGCTGTATTAAAAAGATCTTTCAAAAATCAGGTTCTCTTGTAGTCGGAACAGAATAACACTGCTTGGTTGTTGATTTGGAGATCTGAGGATCCTAGTTTGAGCCTTGCCATCAGTCGGTAGCTACACCCCATACTGCTGATAAAATGGGAGGGTTGCATTAGGAGGCGGCATGGTGGTGTAAGGGTTAGCACTGCCGCCTTGCACCTCCAGGGTCCGGGTTCAATTCGGTATCCGGCATAAAACCTGTCTCAAGTTGTGTACGGATCGAATGGTCCGCTGCGCTGGGAGCAATTTATTCTGTGTAGGGTGACTGGAGGCCTGGAGCCTATCCCATGAAGCTCAGGGTACACTCAGAATGAGGTGCCAAAACATACTAAAATCACACACTACTGGCAATTTATGTCAAAGGACAGTGGAAGAAACTAGAAAACCTTGAGAAAACCCTACCAAGCACATTGAGACCATGAGGGTGAACAAACTTCAATCACCAACCTTGGATGTGGAAGGTTACAGTGCTGACTACTTCATGTCACCTTTACATACATCAAAGATTGAAGTATAAAACTATTTCATTAAAAAAAAAAAAAAAATCGAAAGATCTGTGATACCTGGCTGGTGATGTCCGAGGGCATGGGTGAGGGAGGTTTGGAGTAGATGTTGGCATCCTGAGAGATGAAGCCCGAGTCGTGGGAGGAGACACTGCTGAGGCGGTGGGCACCTCCTGGAGGCGGATGTGCCAGGCTGCGGTAGCGACAGGACGAACTGGGTGAGTGAGTTTGTGAGCCTCCCGATGAGCGAGAGGCACTACTGTGGGCGCTGTTCACACTGCTGCAGGGCGAGGGAGGCACGGCAGGCATGGAGAACATAGACGGATGGGGGTTGAAAGTACAGTATGGAAGTGGCGTTCAAGATGGTTTGAGTGTTAATGAGCAGCCATGCAGTGGATTTCCAAAAGGTGTGAACAGCAAAAAGGAAGGTTCAGAAGCAAAAAGAAAATATGAATGGTGTTTTAAAAAAAAGTTTAAAAAGTTGTAGAGATGAGACAAATAGTTCACACGTGTTGTGAAGAGCAGAATGCAATAAGAAAACAAAACAGAGAAACATAATTGGTAAGTGTGTAATGTTTATAAAGGGGAAGAGAGGGGAGGAAGGAGAATAAGATGGAAGACACACAAGTTGGAGAGAGTGTAAGAAGGGGAGACACCCAGGTATGAACTGACACTGTATAGACACATGGCCTGGCATGGACAGCACAGTAGATGTCCACGTACAGTATGGACACTTCCTGTACCTCCATGCAAGGCTACACATACATTACGTACACAAATACATGGGCACACGATGGGCACTTCCATGCAAACGAACTTCGATCGATCGATCTTCAATTCATTTATAATCTTAACATTTCTAATCATTTTTACTTTGTAGTTCCATATAGTTTATATTCATTATTATTCAGATCAAGGCTTGAAATCAATGTGACTTCAATTATTTCCTTTTCTTACAGTATATTTATATGCAAAACAGAATGAAACAAGAAGGATTAAAAGTTGAAATGTGTCTTCTTTCTGGTCATGGTCTACATTGAAGGATGTTAGCAACCTTTTTCGGTTTGCATTATACAAATGTGTTAATGCATCATTGATTCTGTTGCATCATTGATCATTGATATTGCACAAGTGTGTCAAAGATTATCCGCACTCTGGCTGTAGAATTCATTTGAATAAGACATAATTGTTCAACATAATATCCTTGCTTTTCAATTCACTTTTTTCACCATCTGTCAACAAGAACAAGACATCCGTCGTCTTCATTTCTTCATCGGGAGTGAATCTTCATCCTCATAGTTCTGCTTTCAGGAGACCAAACGGATGAAAGTGCAATGAAGTAAGATCAGGACTATAGGCGGGGGATGATTTGCAGTTTATCCAGTGTGGGTAGAAGCGTGCGGACGTGCATCGTTCATGCACGATCACAACGCCCTTGGATCAGATCTTCAATAAGCATCTCACTGTAACAAGCGCTGTTGATTGTTGAACCTTTTTCCTGGTAAATGTTCCAATACTGCATCCCAGAAAACTGGTAACCCATCACATTTCCAGCTGATAGTTGACTTTTGACCTTTTCTTTGGTCGGGCGATCGAGTCACAAGTGCGGCGTCCATTTTTGCTCGCACCACAGTTATAAATTAACTGATCATAATGTAGTACACCGGCACACCAGTGACTGGGGAGACAGCAGCCTTAAACGGAAAGTGTTGAGGCGTTTTAATATAGCAGGAGTGCGAATAATTTTTGACTCACACTCGTATTACAGTATGTGTTCGTTCTTAAGTCATTTTCTTCTGTACTAACAAATTCCATATGAATTTGTTAATAATGGAATTAAGAAATTGTACAGTAGAAATGTTTATCTAGCTTATGATTATAAGTGTGATACTCTGTGTTAAAAGAGCTTAATGTTACCTGTAAGACACAGTGCAGAGAGACTGAACTGTTACCTTTCGCTACGTTACCATTTAATAAAGCACTTGGCACTGAGGCAGAGTAATTTGTTTCAGAATCGACAGACATAAACCATGTCAGATTACATCCCGAGTAACACATTATTACAATTCAATAGCCCACAGTTCAGTAATATGCCCTCACCGGTAATTATGGTTTCATATGACCACTCAAGCTGTGTCATTAATGCTTCGTTTGTAATGAGCACCCAGACAGGAACAGGATCACACACTGATATGTTAACACGCATCCGATACACAGGAACTGAATGTTCACGACATGTGGGCTGGAGCAGCAGGTAGATAAACATGCAAGCACCACTTTAGCAGAACTCCCTCACACACAGACATGATCTCACGTATCTCATTTAAAGAAAGAAGGAAACATATATAGTTTTCAATAATATTCAAACATTCTCAGGATGATCCGTCCTCATCTTACCTGCACATGCTGCTTTTTCGTGATCCGGAGCTACTAGGTGAGGAAGGAGGTGTCTGGTAGGACCAACTGTAGTCGGAACCTTTTAGATCCTTTATCACCTGATTTAGGGAAATATAGACAAATACAAATATCTATCACAGCACAGTTCTAAGAGGTACTACTCTGGCCCCCAAAATGAGCCATTAAAAAACTATTTTAAAAAAATCACAGTAAGGATATGGGTCTGGGTTCGATTCCCGTCTCTGTGTGCATGGAGTTTGCATGTTCTCCCCGTGCTTGCTGGGTTTCCTCCAGGTTCTCTGGTTTCCTCCCACAGTCCTAAGACATGTAGGTTAGGCTAATTGGCATTCCCAAATTGCCCGTAGTTTGTGAATGAGTGTGTGAGTGTATGTATATGTGTGTGTGCCCTGTGATGGATTGGCACACTGCCCAGGGTGTACCCCGCCTCATGTCCTAAGCCTCCTGGGATGGGCCCCAGGCCCCTTGCGACCATGAATACAGGATAAAGCGGTATAGATGATGAGTGAGTGAGTGAGTGAGTGAGTGAGTGAGTGAGTGAGTGAGTGAGAGTAATGATATGGCCAAAAAGTAAGCCAACATCAAACATTTCAAATGCTTTTGTTCACCAATTGGACATTGCAAAACTATGCAACACTGCAGATGTTGTACCATAATCGCAAAGAATGTATGGAAATACAGGAACGGTTACTCAGTATGACATTATGTCACCATCACATTTTATGTACATTGTCTTCCTGGCTATGCCAACTTTCAAGCTTAGTAAAAAATTCGCATGGTATTTGTGATTCAAAACAGGATTGGTGATTTTGTCACAATTATACTGGGGTACAAATCAGCCTTGTGCACAAACTCAGACTTCCCTTGAAACAATGTGGATGGAAAGATCTCAAAAAAAGATCGTCGAACCTTCCGATCAAATACAATGTTCTCAGAAATGGTGCAAAACATCCGCACTGACAAAATGAACCAACTGACGGAAATGAGCCTGGGCATGTTGTACCTGCTCGCTGGCGGGAGGAAGCTTGTGTGGATCAGTCGTTAGCACAGTGAGGTCATCGATAATAGCCTGCAGATGTGTGATCTCTCCCAGCATGGCAATTTCTCCATTCTGATGGATAAAACAGAATAACACATTAAAATGGTCACGTCTAAAATGCACTAAAACGTTTTAACTTTGATTTTCTTCTACCAACCTCTTAGTTTCATATTAATAGTCTTAATATTTTATCAACTTAAGTGCAAGTACTCTGCATGACCACATGGAGGCGTAAGAAATCAAGACACTCACCACTACAGGCTGCAAGAGGCTGATGAAGGTGCAGAAGCGTCCCCTCTCTTCCACCAGGGCGCGCCGTACTGCCTGTTTCTCCGTCTCCTCCATCAGCAAGTACATATCATTGACATCCTGCATGGCACTGTCCAACTGCGGCTGCAGGTCCCCGCGGCCTTCACGAGGGCACCGTGTGCAAGAAGGGGGACAGACGGAAAGGAGTGTAAGACATGGGGGACAATAAGAAGAAGTAATAAGAAGAGAGTAGAAAAACAGCGGCAAGTTGAGTTAAATGTCAAAAATAATCACACGATCACGATACAAAACGAACACGAACTGACTAGCATCTACACAGATGATGGAGGACGAATGGACATTTGGACATTCTAGGGCTTTCTACTCTGACTTTCTACTCTAAATGAAATCTCAGAAACATCTAAGCATGTTACTGTTAACTCATGCAAACGGGTAAATGTGGCTAAAACACTTAGTGAGGATGCATGGTTGATGATTCGAGTCAGAAGTAAAGGGCAGCGCCATGCAAAGCGACGCTCCGCATTCCAGTGATGCTTTAACCCTTTAATTAGCGGACAGAGGACACTAATGGCAATAAGGCCATATGGCAACAAATTGAAGAAAGGGATAAAACACGCCCTTGTTGACGTCCCATTGCCTGGAATCAAATAAATAACCTTTTAAAGTGAAGTGTAGTGAAAAACTAACTATCATGTGAACACACTAAAAGTGGACGTGAAGTGAGTTGTACATGTATGTGTCTCGATAATAACAACAACAACAACAATAATTATAATGCATTTTTGCTTTCATCTTGTTAATGTTCTGTATTAAGACACATTATTGTTTTTCCCTGGTGATTACAATCTAATCTATGATCTATCATTCATAATTCATTGAAATCTTTTATTTTAGTTTAATAAGTTCATTAAATCCCTACTCTGAGCCAATAATTATAACGCTTTGTTACCCACTAGATTTCCCATCTGGACACACATGTCTTCATTTCTCAATAGTACTAAATATTCTATATACTATATACTTTATTAAATAACTATATATTAAACCTTCCCAAACTATACACTATATCAAGGGTAAGGAGTGATTTCACACATGCATGTACAACACAATTAACATTTTGACCTGATCTACTTTAGTGATGTGCTGATTTCCTTTGCTATTAATACTTACACACAAAAATAGTTCAACTTGCTCTTTATTTCGTTTAAAAGTTTTAAGAAGGCTACGGCTGACCTTATCAGAAAGAGAATTCCAAGAAAAAAAATCCTTGTCCCTATCCATGATTTATTTATTTTTTTATTTTAAGTACAGGGGAATTTCAAGTCAAACCTCGACATGTGATAATTTCTTTTCGAAAGAAGACATAAAACCGATTGACGTTTCTAAAGGACTTTAAGCAGAGTATTAAAAGAAGTTCCTGGGAGGCCAGTGTTTCAGATGTGAAGCAGCCAGTCCGATCATGTCTCCGATGAGAGAACTTTCTAGCTTGATGGTAAACGCTGGGATTAGCGCAGCAGGAGATTGTATAGAGAAATAAAGATTGTTATTAGGCTTATAACTGTGCTCTGTTATTAAGTCCCAGTTTGACCTGAACACCACCTGTATATTTGTATATATTCAAAGTACATCTTATTTATAATAAGTTGTCAATTAGGTAGGTACTTACAGTAGTTAAGTTTATTATTTTACATTATTCAATATATGTTTGTACAGTATATATTAAGCGCTAAACCTGACTCCGCAAGCATTTCTCCCTACAGCAAGGGGTGATGGGAAGCTGACAAGGGTGTGTTCGAAAGCAACGTAGAATGCAGGCTAGTGCTACAAAAATAATCACAGTTTTCTGGGGAATATCATACTTACCCTGCAGTTCTATAAAGGATGATGGAGAGATAGAGAGAGAGAAAATGGAGGAGAGAAAGGGGCATTCAGGAGAAGGGTGTGAGAAATGATGAGAGAAGGAGAGAGGAGGAAGAGCGCCATGTTAAAGTTAGTATTAAGAAGCCATCACAGCTCATTTCACAGCCAAAGGGCTTTGGGATTGTTAAAGCAAAATCAGCCAAAAACATTAGAAAACATTTGAAAAATAATAAAAACCTTTCTTCTATAGGGTATACAACATAAAAACTATAAAGTATATGATTTATTCAGTTACATATGAAGAAAATCGCACAAGGGATTCAAATACGCATCCGTCCACGTAAAACTGCAGTGTTCCTCATTCTTCCTAGTAACACATACACTTATCCTCTCTTCAAAAGCCCAAATTATTGGCTGCACAGATAAGAGCTCAACAAATGATGTTACAGCTGTAGTTATACAGATGAACCACCAGGGGGAGGTGATGCACCAAAGTTCTCATAATTGCATTTGCAAAAAAAAAAGAAAAAAAAAGAGATTCTGGAGGCAGTGAGCTTGAACACTTGTAATCATGTAAAACACCTACATAAAGATATCTGACAATCATGTCTAACAGATATTACAGATGAAACAGCATGGTTCTACTGTATATGTGCTGTTCTGGATCGCAAAAGCTAGTTATAAAAAGCTTTAAAATTTTTATGTTCTCTTTCGGCTGCTCCCGTTGAGGGGTCACCATCCGATCCGCACACTGCTTGGGCACAGGTTTTACACTGGATGCCCTTCCAGATGCAACTTTCCCATTATACAGTATCCAGGCTTGGGGCCGGCACTGCATCCAGTGGCTGAGGTTTGGGTGGGAATCGAACCCAGGCCTTCTGCATGGTGGACAAGAAACCTACCACTGAGCCATACAGTATACATTTAAAATCTTCTGCACGTCTGTAATCAGTTATTTTATTTAACACATTTTTTTTCTGAATGTTAATATACATTTGCTCCTGTTGAATGGTGTGGAGGAAACAGTTTGTGATGTTTAATTTTGGTGCATTTTAAAAGAAATCCTGTTTGGGGATTTCATGTGAAACGTTATTAATGTATATGACATATAAAATGTGTGCTGGAAAAAGGCAACAAACATCAATTACAAGTGAAAGCATCTCAGTGTGTCTAGCATTAATAATCATATACATGCAATTGTATGGCTAATTCATTTATTTCAATTTATTATGATTATAAAAATAAATGTAAAAAACCTCACGTACCTTTCCTTGCTTTCTTCTGTAGTTTCATAGTGTCTGAAGATTTCTTCTTTATCTCATGACGAGATCGTTTATACTCTGTGGCCAGAATGAGAAATATTCCAAACATGTCAATGTTTGTCCAGTGTGAAGCATTTTACAAAATGCTGCAGTTCAGTTATCTTTGGCTGTATTAAGACACACTGCGAGTAACCTTTGGCATGGTCTTTATCCAGCTGATTGGCGGTTTTCTTCCAGTCCTCAATCCGCTCCTGCAGAGGGGTGATCAGGCTTTCCATCAGAGCACTGGAGGGAGATCAAATGATTTTAGTTCATGTTACCCAGGATGACTTCATAGCATAAGCTGTTTGTAGTACAACTGGACTCCAGGATTTTGTATATACAGTGCAGTATATTGCAGATCTGTAAATTTTTGGCCCTCGGTGTAATTTATGGGGGTGGCGGTCGGGCTTGTGAAGGGGATTTGCTGTAACCCCTCCCCGATAATCAAAATCGGCCAGTACGAGCCCCTATCATGTCATAATGATGAATTAAAATGAATAACTGTAATAAAAGATGATTAAGTGGCTGGCTTTCTCGATTCAATGTAATTGGAAAGCAATGAATAACATTCTCCCCACCCGTTTGACACTTGTTTGCATCCAACCCGCCCTCTACACGCAGCAGTAACTGCAGACGCACAAACAATGAACAAGCATGGATTAAGGATGATTGGTTGATTTCTTGTGCATTTCGACCAAATATGATAAACAGCAATCATTTTTAATTCTTAAAAAAAAAAAAAATCCCAAAGCACACCATATTGCATTTTTCTTTTTTTCGATGTACTGTACCTGACCAATTGCCACGTAGCGGAAACACAAAAACCATTCGAGACTATCAGTCGCCAGAGCCTCGTACAGGAGGCACTATGCATGATGTATGCTTCACTTGATGTGCTTCACTCTGGAATAGGGTCAATCTAGACTCATCAGACCACAGAAACCTTTTCTGGAGTTTCAAAATTCAATCTTTATTCAATCTTTTTTCAGATTTGCCTCAGTAACAAGTGGTTTTCAAATGGCCATACAGCTGTTTAGTTCCAATCCTGTGAGTTCTACGGTTATGAGTTAGCTATGGTTTTTACTGTTGACTTTTACTATGCATTATCACCAAGTGTTTAAGCTATCTCCATTCATGATTTTTTTTCCAACCACATTTCTTCCATGAAGTTGACGGGCCAATCCTTCCAGGTTTTGATAACGTGTTGAAGGATTTCTATTTATATGCATGCAATAATTTGCCCCTTACACACACACACACACACACACACACACACAAAGTATACGCTCTGGCTAATATTTAGGACCTGATTTATTGCAATGCATAAAAACTTACATGTATCTGACTGTTATGGAAACTACACAATCCTACACAGCTGGAATAAAAATAAATGGTTGTATAAGGTAACAGGCTATAGCTGGACTTTTCCAGTAAGATGACAATCATGTACAGTAAATTATGATATTGTTCCAACTGAAACTTTCCCTGCAATATATATATATATATATATATATATATATATATATATATATATATATATATTATTATTTATTTTTTTTAAGTTGCAGTGATGATTAAAGAAAGTAATAAATATTCGGGTATACAAAAGCAAAGATCAGACACAGAGCTCTATATTTATGGTAAGTCGACCCTTTCTTTTAACGGAAATCGCATCATTAACGCCATCGTTTATTTTTTAGCTCAGCCATTAAAGCCTTTGTCGAAGTATGCGGAATTTATCAGCCAGTAAAGATCTGCATCTCTAAAACGTTTATATTGTGGCTTTAAAAGCTACCTGAGCTTCCATCCGTTAACCTGTCAGTGGAAACGGACCACAGATGTCTTTAAATACACTTCAGGAATGTCTGTGTGTGCACTTCTCTGCCCTTTAGTATCATATTTTGCTCTGGTGTGTGGGTGTATGTTTCAGACAGCATACGTGTTAGCATCGCTGCTTTGGAGCACCGCAAACTAAATAGTGTACATGTACAGTATGTTACTCTAGTACTGTATTACAGGATAATATGCAGACAAAAGAACATTTAAGGAAATAAAAATCCACAAATTCGATCATAAAAGAAAAAAACGCACTGCCGTGGAACGTCATTAAAAAAGTTTCATTAAATTCTGATTTACGTGATGCTGTGACAAACTCTGGCTGGACAGACATACAGATATACAGACAGAGATTTTTCTCCAATGTATTGTATGAAATGTAAAGATGTCATGGAAAGAGCAAATTCTGACCAATATATAATATATAGACAAAACCTTTTGTTTTTTTATTTCTATATACGGCACGGTGGTGTAGTTGTTAGCACTGTCGCTTTGCACCTCCAGGGTCCGGGTTCGATTCCTGGCCAGGCTCGATTCCTGTCTCTGGGTGCACAGAGTTTGCATGTTCTACCCGTGCTTGATGGGTTTCCTCCCACAGTCCAAAAGACATGCAGGTTTGGCTAACTGATGTTCCCAAAATTGGCCGTAGTGTGTGAATGAGTGAGTGTATGTACAGTATATGTGTGCCCTGTGATGCTAAGCCTTGTGCCCTAAGTCTCCTGGGATGGGCTCCAGGCGCCCCGTGACCCTGAATACAGGATAAAGAGGTATAGACGATGAGAGAGAGAAGGAGAGATATCTCGGAGTCCAACTGTACTACAAATATAAGTTTGTCTTTGATTAGCCCAATGAAGGACTTGGTACTGAGCTAACTCAGATGTGTAAGAATCAAGAAAGTCTGGCAGAGTCATACTTGGTAAAGTGGCGTAGTTTGGCCTCGATGCTGCGGTGGCGCATACACATCCTGGTCAGTGCTGAGCCGATGTCTCTGGTGGCTCCTGTACAACACACAACAGAAAAGAGCATTAAAACTATATTACTATCATGCAAATCCTTCATAACTAAGACAAAAAAAAAGAGTAGTTATACACCTCCTACATGAAATGCTTGGACAATAAATTTACGAGACTTTCCCGGATGCTTACCGCAAACTTGGTCAAATATTTATTAGGCATAATCTAGTCGTTAAGTCATAATGTACACAGTCTGAGCCATAATCCAAATACTGCTGCGTGTATATACGGTATGTGAGATCGCAAAGGAGTAAAATCTATAACGGTGACATACTGTACGTCAGGCTATTTTTAGCAGCAGCAGCAGCAGCGTGTTTGGAAATTCCTGACCTGAGTATTTGGATGAGGCAGCTCTTTCTCTTCCAAAGAAGGCGGCCCATTCTGCTATTGTTTTCTCCCGTGTTTATATGACGATCCTACGTGTTGAACTGAGCGAGAAACATCCAACAAAAGCCCATGTGTCTGCTTCCATTCCCACAAACTTTAAATAGGTCAGTCAGGCTGTGATCCACACTGCCACTGGAGTTATGTTAACATTACAGAGTATACAGTATAAGTAAAGAGGCAAAAGACAATAACTACAATCTGAAAAAAAAAAGAGAGACTTCTTTTAAAAATCTTTTTATTTTTGACCCATAATTACGAATAAAACCCTGTAAAATGAGTTTATTTCAGGTATCTACATTGATATTATGAGCCATGTTTATTGTTATACAACAGTTAGTTCCTCCTGGATGAGCGCCATTCCATGAGTGGTGATAATAGACTATAACGGCACTGTAACGATTATCTATACAGTACATATACACACTAAAACACTCCACATCACAGGTAACTGTGACACTAACTGGCGTTCCCAGCATGGGTGCAAGTAGCTTGGTTCGGTCTGTAGTACTGAGGAGAGAGCAGCTCCCTGCCAAAAGCCACATTCATAACCAGGCACGGATGCTCTTTCACATCTGATAATGTTAGGTCAAATTAAACACTTAATTTCTGCCTTGTTTTATTCACGCCCAATTCACGCGAGTTACAAAGATAAATAGCTTCCAACACAAGGCTGAATCCCAAATCTCTATAATCCACAATCAAGGGCACTACTTAGTATGCGAGACAAATGACTGCGCATTTAATGCTACTGTATTTTTGACACTGATCTGTGCCTGGTCATGTTACAGGAAGTTCACATGAGAGTCTTACTCTTCATTTTGGTACAGTAAAACCTGTCCATTTACAGCATTTGGCAGACGCCCTTATACAGAGCAACATTTTCTTTTATTGAATTAAACATCTGATTATACGTTGAGGGGCCTTGCTCAAGGGCCCAACAGTGACAATTTGTGGACGTTTTGATCATTGCATTAACCACTGCCATGCATGTACAGTAGTTCACAAGACTCCCCAAACCTTCTTTTACTGTAAATCATTTACCACCCACATAATGCTTCCATGTTCTCCCTGTGCTTGATGGGTTTCCACCCGGTATTCCGGTTTCCTCCCACCGTCCAAAGACATGCAGTTTTCATCCCAAAGGTGCTCGATGGAGTTGGGATCAAGGCTCCGTGTTAGGGCCGGTCAAGTTCTTTCACGTTGAACTCATCAAACCATGGCTTTGTAGTCTTAGTTGCCTGATAGTTGTTCATGCAACAGAGTAGCCACATGATACTAAATCGTAGTCATGAAATAATAATGTGCGCATTGGATATAAGCTAATTTTAGTTGTCTAATACATAAATCAAATACTCAGATTTATAAGTCGATATAATGGAAATGCATCAACAGTTTGAAGGACAAGCAGCCCGAACACTCATCTTCTGCAGTTGTATATCACATAGTGCTCAATATTAAACGAGTGCTCTGTACCGTATGTTATCGGTCTATATCAAGTTTATTCTATTCGGAGTAGCTTTTGTGGTTTTGTAGGGCGGAAAGGTTAAAGCACTTCCACTTTTCACTGATGGGCTTTAAATATCTTATCTTATTTTAACCATTAAAGCTGTTTCCAATTGCCGTATTGATACTCGGAAATGACCTGGATAAACAGAGATGAGTGGCCTGATGGCTCCATCAGTGAATCAGCACTTCCTCACTCTAGGCTGCATCATATTTAGGAATCTGCGATGTGATCTGCGATGTGTTGCAGCGCAAACGTAAATGCATTTCAAATGAAAAGCGCATCCTAGTGTCCATTTCATCATGCTCAGGCCATGCACCAGTTCAGTTCATCATCAATGTTGATATTTCTTTTGTACCTTACAGGAACGTCACCGTCATGCAGATTTTCTGCTTGGCTACTCTGAACAGTCGAGACACGCACACATGCCAGTGCACACAACAGCAAACATAGACAGTCACACACAAATAGAAAGAAGCTCCATCAATAATTAACACATTCCTTCGTTGGGGCTACTGTTCTACCCAGCAACCATTCATGAATGCTGAGCATGAGCACACACACACACAGAAAGCTGAAATAGAGTCTAGTGTCACAACACAGGGTTCTTTTAGCCGAAATGAGAGTAGTGAGAGGATCAGCAGAGTGAGAGAGTGTAACAAAATGGAGGAGAGGGGGTATGCGAATTACACACTGAGAGTGTGAGCGTGAAAAAACAAACTAAAAGTGTAAAGGTGTTAAAGAGAGAGAGAGAGAGAGAGAGAGAGAGAGAGAGAGAGAGAGAAATCTCACATGTTAATTGCTTTTGAATTGATTCTCTGTGTGTGTGTGTGTGTGTGTGTGTGTGTGTGTGTGTGTGTGTGTGTGTGTGTGTGTGTGTGTGTGTGTGTGCGCGCGAACTACTCAAGTACACGAGTGGCAGTTCAATTACTTTATCTTTTCCTGTTTGCTGTTGTTTACTTCCTCCACATTCTAACCCAGCAAGACTGCTGACATCTGGGCAGCACATTTCTATCTCGCACTGTACTTAAAGTGTCGCTCTGATAATTTCACCCCCAGTTTAACACAAAGACCACCCCTTGTGCAACAGAAATATGCTGCAAAGTAATTATATCAAATAATCCAGTAATTTTGTCCTTTACATTACTTTTTACTGAACCGCATTGATCACCAGCTATACACCAGGAAAATGGTAACAGGATCATGGGCACCCAAGGCTCACCCATGCCTGCAGGGACCAAAGCCTAGCCGAAGCAGCACAAATCACCAAAAAAGTCAATGCTGATCATTATAGAAAGGCACCTTCTGTGAAACACGAGGCCCAGCAGGCAAACAGCACAAGGCTACCAGCACACCCTCATACCCGGATTCCAGATCCCAATCCAACTGAGTACATCTAGGCATTTGGCAGATACACACATTTTCATCTCATTATACTGTACATCTGAGCAGTTGAGCGTTAAGGGCTCAAGGGCCCAACAACGGCAACTTGGTGGTCATGGGGTTTGAACCTGGTACCTTCCGAACCGTAGTACAATGCCTGACAAACAGGTCAACCCCCCCCCCCCACACACACACACACACACACAATCCACAGTACCGAATGCATCCGCTGCCACCATCCTGGTTCCAGACACTACAGAGGCCCTGTGGAGCCACGTTCGGAAGCCCCGGTTTATGTGGTTTTAATGTTAATTGTTTTAATATTCATCATATCAACAATTACTCACTTTTTCTTGGTTAAATAACTGCTTTGTAATTAGCCTTAGATTATGCAACATCGACACAATAATAACAATATGTCTCTGTGAACGAACTGGCACTATAACAAAGCCATGTTAGGTCTCAGCGTAGCAGCTTTCTGTCCTCAGCAATGCGTAAAGCAGTTTAGTTTTCACACTTCACAGCCATGTCCATCTGTTCCAGGCATCCTGGGTTACGCTTCTCCTCCCCTCCATGCTCACCCCGTATTGATTTTTCTCAGGACTCTTAGTCAGGACTGCTAGGGGAAACACAGAGACTGGGGAAGGAGGCGATGGAGAGAAAGACCGGAGGAATGAACGCTCATACTGTAAATGCCATTTCCAAACCGAGCATGTGTGCGTGATACTTTTCACTGCCCACTTCTTTCTCTCCATTGCATTTTTTCAGGATGTCTCTCAAATAGATTAAGTTTCACTTCAAATACAGTTTTCAAAGCGTAGATACAACTGCACACAATTATATAACTGATTCTATTGAAAAGTATTAACAAAAAATAGCAATAATTCCTGATGCACTTTTCCATCTCATTCATACCCCACACGGTTCCCAAACTATAAGCATTTATACTGGCTGTGAATCCAGTGAGTGTGTGTGAGTGGAGAGGGCATGACTTGGCCCAGGCACCATGATCCAGTGCATTGACTTGAACAGGGAAGCCAGGCCTCTGATCCGGAGCTGGATATCTTCGGAAAGCCTCGGGTGTAGAACAGAAATTTTAGGATTGTTTAAGAGAGGAGACCTGGAGAAATATTTTGATATAAGGCTTGTTGGAGTTGTGCATGAAATCAGCAGTTTAAAAAACGCATAGGTAGTTTTTTGCTGACTCACTGTCTCTAAGCTTTCATTTTCAGTGGAGCAAGTTAAGGGCAGGTTTTGATGGGGGTTAATTATTTTTGATTGATGATTTTCTTTTTCAAGTAGTAGAGATCTTCCAGCCATTCGACATGTGAATTGTTTTCTGATCGGACCAAGAATGAGCAAGCTGGCCAACGCAGCTGGAGCAGAAGGGTTCGGTCTGAGTCCCTAACAAAACAGTCAAAACACACAAATGGCACGTTTTCTAATGAGAACACGTTCCATAGCGATTACCGTTTTATAAGTTTTGTGGGGTTGCGTGCAGAATATAAGGATATGACTGTCTAGTCAAATCAGGAAAGAGGGAGTTCTGGAAAAACTGTAGGAATCCTTAGAAAAGTTACAGTATAGCAAGCCATTCCTCCAGAGGAGGCCCTACTAATAAAGGTTTCAACAGCTGCCAAATGATATTTTTTATAGGTATAAGTTTTTCACAGTTTGAAAAGAACCAAAAAATGACTTCACTATGGACATGGTAAATCATACATTAGTTAAAAATACTGACTGACAGAGTCACATTCAAACAAACCAAGGATTACTACCAGTAAAGCTTAAATCACTTTTCGAGCCTAATACTAATTAAGTACCAAATGTGCTGAAAATTCCAACCAGGTCTCATATTTTCCTGGTTAAAAACAAATACAACATCTACACTTCCTTCAGCAAATTAAGTTAATTTGAGAATTCAGATTGAGAAAGCAGAAAAATGTGTCTTGATAGAACAGCCTCCCAGATTCACAGTCCTTCAATCAATGGTGAGCTTAGGTTCCTCTTTGTGGAGTTTTACATGGTCTCCATGTCTCTGTGTGTGCTTGCTATGGGATAACATTTAAGAGATATATCTAAAATAAAGAATATTAGGAGTATGCTTGTGGCATGAACATTAAGATTGGGTCAAGAAGAAGCAGAATTTGAGAGTTCTTCTCAAGGTTCCTGCCTTTAATTTGCAATGAATGTCCAAGTTCAAGGGCATCACTTACAGTACATTATTTAAAAGTAAAGGCTAGGGCCTCCGAGTGTGGCGCAGTGGTAAAGCGCTCGCCCTATCATCCGGAGATCGTCGGTTCGAATCCCGGTTGATGCTGTAACCTCTCGCAGCCGGAGGTCTAGAGAGAGCTGATTGGCCGAGCTCTCTCAGAAGGGAGGAATGAGAGGTACTTGGTGCTCCCACATTAATCACGGCTCTACAGTCAATCAGGGGCGTCTGTGAGCTCACGCAAGCAGATAGCGCTGTCCTCCGAGTGTGTTACACCGCCCCCAACAGTGCGTGAGCGAGCGGTTCGAAAAGATGCGGTCGGCTGGCGTCACGTGGTTCAGAGGAAACACGTGATAGTCTTCGGCCCTCCTGGCTGAGTGGTAGTAGTAGCCTTAATGTGGGAGCCCCCTAGTGACGGGGAGGAATTGGACATGACTAAAATTAGGGAGAAAAATCGGGGGGGAAAAAAAAAAAAGTAAAGGCTCCCTGAGGCCCTTCTCTGAGGACTACTGTCGTGACATACAAAACACACTACTGTACATATACTATATTGACAAAAGTATTTAGCCAAAACGTACGCAATATGCAGCTATAACATATAACTTCTTGGAAGGCTGGCCACAAGATTTTGGAGTGTTTCTGTGGGAATTTGTGGCCATTCATTCTGTAGGGCATTTATGAGATGCACTGATGTTGGACGAGAAGGCCTGACTCGCAATCTCCGTTCCTGTTCATCCCAAAGGTGCTCAATGGAGTTGGGATCAAGGCTCTGTGTTAGGGCCTGTCAACTTCTTTCACATTGAACTCATCAAACCATGTCTTTGTAGTCTTTGCTTTGTGCACTGGGGCACAGTCATATTGGAGTAGAAAAGGACCTTTCTCAGACTGTTGCCACAAGGCTTGAAGAATACCGTAGCATTGTCCAAGATATTTGTCTTCGTATGCTGGGGATAAGGGACCTGATTGAAACACCCGAATTCAATAATTAACATGTTTGGCCAAATACTTTTGTCCATTTAGTGTACATGGGCCTCTTTAAACAAACTCCATTATACAGTCATGTTTTGAAAAACAATATATATTTATGGAAAAGGTCATATATCGAAAGAAATGATTTGTTCAGTGTGTGTCTATGTCTGTGGCAGGTGGCACTATTACAGCTCAAAATATGTTCAAAGCCCACCCTCTATGCTAGATGTTAGATTGGCTCACAATCCACATCTACTACCAAGGATACCCAAATATTTCTACCCGCAATCTGCTAACCTTCAAGTCTGTTTGTGTGTGTCTGCTCATGATTATGAAATTCTGTGTGCAACATTCGCTTAATATAGAAGTATTCTATGTGAATACAGAAAAACATTGAATTAGTTTTATTCTGCACTAGCTCCTAGATCTTTGCTAAAATTGCCAGGGTTGCAAAGAAAGAATGTATATCGCTTTATATTTTAAAGAAGGGTACATAATAGAATACTGCATATATACTAAAGAAAACTAGACAGTGCACTTATTTAAGAGAGTATACTCATCAGACTATTTAAGCTTGTGTGGTGTCTGGTATGTACAGAAAGTCTCAAAAAGACCGTACAGTACATACAGGTTCTCCTGTCAGCCTTTATTCAACACTATACAGTACATGCTAACAATACTTCGGATTTGTGAATTAATGCACACCAAGTTAATCCACCACCAACAGTGAAAGCATAAAAGCCTGCAAACTCAATCGTTACATCAATACGAATATAGGATCTAGAAGTGAGTGCTAAATACCCCATCTAACATTTAATGCATGGGTAACTAGCACTGATTAGGAATTAGTCCATTGCCTCTAGCATGTTAAACCTATCCGAAGGGCACAGGAACAGTCTAAGCTTGTTTCCAGGGCAACAGATGGATGGAGCGCCAAAGGTGTGCCAGTGCAGAGAAGAGAAAAATCAATCAGCCAGTGCTGAAAGATGGGCAATTTGGGTTATAGCTTTAACTGTTTTTCTGCTTCTCACAGCCCTAACACCAGGATCACAGACATAAGTGATATTCCTGCAATGTTCTAAAAATTAACGTCCTAACTGAATAATACATGTTAAAACTTCATATAAAAACAAAAGAAAAATTTAAAACTTTCCAATGAACTTTTTAATAATGAATAATTGTGAATCTCGCTACTTGCATAATAGTTTTAATTCTTTTTATACCAGCGGTTAGCTGCCTCAAGCTGTTTTGCAGCTGTTTTTCGATATACAACTAAAACATGAAGCAGTAATACCTCTGAGGCAAGTATCAAGAAACATACTGGGATATTTCCAAAATCAGACTTATTATGCTGCAGTTATTCACATCTGGATGGAAAAAAGTGACATGGTTTCTCAGCTTCAGTGATGTCTGATCTGCGAACTGGGGACTAGGTCTAACTAGCAGAGCCGGATCTTATTTTAGCAGGGTGATCCCTGTATGCTTAGCCAGACTCATTATCCTTAACATATGTCCAATATCAGTATGAAATTGAAAACATATAAAACACAAGTGCTGAAAAACTCATGAACACATCTTACACCAACACAGATACTTCTATTCTGTAGAGGAGCATTAAAATGTGACTAACTCTCTTTCACGCTCTGTCTTAGCATTAAGCCCCTTTCATACATACAGGATGAGAAAAAAAAATTAAAAATCGCTGTAGAGAGCGATTTTGACTAGAAAATGATCATTCCATGACCTACTGTAGAAAGGAGTGTTACATTGTGGGCGTATGGATTTGAGGAGAGCCTGGAGAAGAACAAGGAGCTCTATGTGAGTGTACCACGAGAATGAGGAACATCCACCAATCTTGTGGTTTTGCGAACGGTGAGGATGAGGACTGCTGGTACTGTACAGGAACGAGGACAGGTGACGGGTGCTCAGTGAGAAGCTGATGATGGCGACGTTCTCACCAATGCTCTCTTTGATCTTACCAACATTTCATTCTCAGTGAACTCATAGAAGCTGGACGTTACTCCCCAGGAGAGTCAGAAGAGTGCTACAAAAGAAATGTATTGATTTTTTCTTATGAATAGTCTGCGGGAAGAATTGACTAATAAATAAAATTAAAAAATACCTCAATCCCACAACACTCCTAGGCAACAGGAAAAACTTGGTCTTGGTGAAGTACTGCATCACCGTAGTTGCATATTACGTTAGATATTAGATCTAACACAGTGTTGCATCAGAATGATTCATGATTCAATTTGAAGTATGATACAGTATAAAATGATTTTGTACTCCAAACCGTAAACCCTAACGGGTGATTTGATCAGGCATTGTGTAATAGACACTGAAGGCACCTTTTTTTTTTTTTTTTTACCCCCTTGCATTCCTAAGTCCAGGGTTGGTTATTCTGATTATAAAAAATCAGGAGTAGTAGAGGAAGACAAAGTCAAAGAATGTTTTTCTACTGCCTATTTTAATAGCGTGCCCCCTAGTGGATGGAGAATAAAATCCTACAGATGTACTGTATAGAACATATCCATTTAGGAACTTCTGTAGTCCAGCGAGGGACTGTGGAGGCCAATGGTGACCATCTGGTCAATATTCATACACTTTTGAGCCATTTGGGAGCGGCAATCAGCATAATCTGCATGTCTTAGGACTGAGGGAGGAAACCGGAGTACCCGGAGGAAACCCACCAAGCACGGGGAGAACATGCAAACTCCATGCACACAGACCCTAAGGTGGGAATCGAACCTGGACCCTGGAGGTGCGAGGCGACGGCGCTAGCCATTAAGACACTGTGCCGCTGTCTAGAAGTTTGCATAGGTGCTGCATTTCTTGTGAGTCTAGTATAACCTCTAATTACAGAAATGCAAAGGTAGGTAAAGGTAAAGTGTTGTGAAGCTCTTAGCTATTCTATTATAGATATAGGACAGTATTGAGGTCATATAAAAATAAAACAGGTACAATCTGATTATTTCTAAATACATTTGTCTTGATTTATAATTTTTTTCCTGTAGTGTTTATCATTTTAGTTCTAATATATATTTTTTAATTATACACCAGACAAATTAAACAGCGCTTAGGCTTGCGGTATGAACTGAATAAATCTCATATTCAGAGTTACTCAAATCCAATAAGATCCCGTTTCAGCTTCCTGAAAGCACGGCCTAAATTTTACGATAAAGCCAGGGAGGGAGAGCAACAGCTTCTTGAAAAAGTAGTTCACACTACACACACTTATCTGTGCGAGGCAGAGGTACAGCACTCAGTGTTGTGATACGCATCATGCTGAATAGCTCACTCTGCACATGTACTGACAGAACGTCTTTACCGTAACGTCCTGCAAACCGCAAGAGGACAACACAATCAGATCATGGCATCAGCACTTGTCAGGAGTGACCTCATCTCTGTTTCAGTCAGCATACATTTACAGGCTAGATTTACACACACACACACACACACACACACACACACACACACACACACACACACACACACACACACACACACACACACACACTAAGCTAGACCAACATTTCCAGTTCAAAAGGTTATATGTAGTAAAAAGCAACAAACAGGAAGCTTAATTTTTTTTCCTGCTCCATAAAACACACACACACACACACACACACACACACACACACAGCCTAAAATCACGTTAACACACCCAGAACACCATCATAGACATCCATAATTTTCTAATTACTGCAGGAAGAGAAAATAGCTCTTTTACCACACATACACACACACACACACACACACACACACACACACACACACACACACACACACACACAGAGAGAGACTGGAATATGCATCAGCACTCGAGTGGAACTAAACTTGTGCTTCCCAGTCATGACATAACCACTTACAATTTTGGCTAAACAAGGACATTTTCAGAAACAACACTCCTCAGTGAGTGTCTCACTCATTCATCATCTATACCACATATCCTGTATACAGGGCAGAGGGGACTGGAACCTATCCCAGGAGACTTAGGAGAAAAGAATGGATACACCGTGGATGGTGTGCCAAGCTATCATAGAGCATATACTGTATACACCTCACATGCTTATTCACACACTACAGGCAATTTCAGGAATCCAAATTGGCCTAATCTGCAGGTCTTTGGACTGTGGGAGGAAACCGGAGTACACTGAGGAAACCCACCAAGCACAGGGAGAACATGCAAACTCCATGCACACAAACCCGAGACGGGAATCGGACCCCAAACCTGGAGGTGCAAGACACCTACAGTACATTAATACATTCATTCATTTTGAGTTTTGGCTAATAGCTGCACAGATAAAGCTGGATGTTACAGGAAACAGCACAAGGGTCAAGTGTGAGCTATCGGAGCAGAAAGGGCTCGTGTGACAGTGAGAATAAAGCCACAGGAAGCAGGCTGGTCAGAATGTAGAGGTAGAGCACTCTGCATTGTGATACCGAACTAAATAGTTCACCCTGAATATGTACTGACAATGTCTTTAATGTAACGTCCAGCTACCAGGAAGAGCATGACACAATCAGATCGTCTCATCAGCACACCAAACCAGGGACGATGTAATCACTAAAGCGCTGATTTGGCTCTGCTAAACCTCTCCCCCACATGGCCAGAGAACTCAAAAGCTGAGACGTGATATAATGCTGATACAAAATTTTAAACAACTGCCATTTTCAACCCAAAAGACCCTGATATTCAACTAAGCTTCAGCTAACATGACTCAAGCACTGCAGCATGTAGCTTCTCTTGACAAGTGACAAGAATTATGTTCATGCACAGAGCCGGGCATTCAAGGGCTTATAAAGGTGCATGACCAGGTGTCATGCATGTGCGCTGATCAGCAGACTCTGAGTGTCGCCTAGCAACCGGTATTGGCCTGTTATACAAGCCCATTTTGAAGGTCGTTGTTCTGCCTTACCTAACACACACAGCATTACACTGGATTCCCTCAAACAACCCAGAGAAATTTAACAAAAGTAGCTGAATTTAAAGTGCTGCATTAACAATTAAAACTACTCCCACATTTGGTCATTGGAATATACTCTAGTCTTATATATAATCATTGGCACACTTAATTAAATAACTAGTTCTTAGTACCAGTACACATTTTTTGTATTCTTTTGCTTGTTTGCATTTACATTTACATGCTATCTCTCTTATGCATCTTCAAATCTATTTCAAGCATTTAATATGGAAGTTTGCATGTTCTCTATGGAGATTTTAAATGACTGGAATTGTGTTAAAAACCCTTCTAGACATTATCAAAACCTGTAAGGATAGTGCTGAACTGTGAACTTTGTGAAAGAAAGATGTTTAGAAAGAAATCATGAATGGAGATCACTTAAACTCTTGGTGAAGTTGCAGGGTAGAAATCTCAGTAAAAAACCATAGCTACAGTAAGAGCAATATCCATACAGACACAATGTGGTGAGAACTTTCAGGATTGGTACTAAACAGCTATGTGGCAAAGAAAAAGCCTTCAGTTTGTTAGGGAGCATAAACATTAAACTTCGTAGCAAAGTAAAAATGTCATGTAGTCCAGATTGACCCTATTCCAGAGCGATGGCTGCATCAGGGTAAAAAGGGAAGCACATGAAGCGATGCAAAGCCATCATGTATTGTGGCCACTGTACAAGCCTATGAAGGCAGTGTTGTGCTCCTGTGTTGATTAAGTTGGTCAGGTCTCGGCTCAGGAACATTATGTGGCAATAAAATGAAGTCAGCTGATGAACACATCAGTGGAATTTTTCTTCCATGATGACACAGGCATATTCCTGGAGAGAGTGTCTCTGAGAGCATGAGAAATCATTTTCACACATGAACTGGCCATCACATTGTGTGCTGCAATCAAAGCAAAAGATTTTCCATTCGTTTATCATCATCCAGGTTGTGCACCCTGAACGATTCACACATTAGCAGGAAGCACAGCGTCCTACATGGTACTGTAAGAGTAAATTACAGTGGAACCTTGGATTATAAGCATAATTCATTCCGGAAGTGGTCTCGTGCTCCAAAACACTCGTAAACCAAATCATCATTTTCCCATGAGAAATAATGAAAACTCAAATTATTCGTTCCACAGCCCCAAAAAATAAATACATAAAAATAATTAATACAATCTATAAAATGAAAATAAAACAAATTAATCTGCACTTTACCTTTTAAAAAAAGTACAAATAAATCCCGACAGATAAGTGTGAAAAGGTGAGAGAGTGACGCTTGGTGTCAAAATAAGAGTCGCATGCGTGATACATGCTACTCGGCGCTCGTAAACTAATAATTGCTCGGTTTCCGTTTAAAAATTTATTAAAAATCTTAAACTCGTAAACCACGTTACTCGCAATCCGAGGTTCCACTGTATTTGTTTAGTTTGGTTAAAATTGTAGCAAAATCTGCAAATACTGAAAATTGAGAGGGTTAGTAAAAGAAAAGAATCTGTTCATATTGCGTTTTTATCCCTGAAAAGCAACTATGGTCAGTTCCATGAAGGTGTACGTCTAGTTAACTAGTGTTCTAGTTAAGTTACTGATTGAGGTTGAGATGTGTTCATTTAGTATCACTGGTGATATTATATCGCCAGTTCACAATGCAAGAAAAGGGGACGCATATCGCAGTTCCTGAAAGAGAAAAAGATAAACAGGGAGGAAGAGATAGAGAGAGAGAGAGAGAGAGAGAGAGAGAGAGAGAGAGACGGATCCTAACTAATCTGCCACATAAACACCCAATGTCTTTAGGGACGAATATCAATGAGAGTCTTCAAGCCTTCCGACTACATTGCCATAGCAACTGCAGAGAGATTCGTCTGCTCCTATTGCTCTTTCTGCTGCGCCATCCATACACTCACACACACACACACACACACACACACACACACACACACACACACACACACACACTAATTACATACACATATCAATACACTGATTTTATACCACACAATGCAGAGAAGGTTAGTACCTTGGGCTTTTCAACACACATGTAATCTCAATCATTTCAACATCTGGAGAGAGAGAGAGAGAGAGAGAGAGAGAGAGAGAGAGAGAGAGAGAGAGTCAAGCTGGTGCTAATTATCAGGAGTTCCTCTGGGGGATTATGAGTTTTAATAGTCCTGTTTGATGGTTACTTTCCTGCTGGGAGACACAGGATTACAGTGTGTATGAAACACACACACAACACACAAGGTACAAATACAAGATCAGACTTGGATTCCCATACACGGAAGCAATAGAGAACCACATGGGATTTCTGCTGACGCAAACCCAGACAAGTTACGCAGATCCTTCAGAAAGTGGATCATTAAGACAAGCTCGTGCTTCCTTAATGTTTTATAGCTTATGTTCCATACCTGCTAGTTGAAGGGAACTTTATACACTGCTTTATATACAGTACACGTCTATACCTCCAGAAATGGTTTAGGCTAGAAATGTTGCTCTCTGTTTACATTACAAGCCACACTGTTCACTTCTGCCTCCTTTGTCGAGATTGGATTTGCTGGTCTTGATGGTTTATATTCAGAATTACATTCAGAATCATATTTGTGGGAACCACTCATTTATTTCAGACAATTTTAGCAAAAACATACTTGGGGTTTTGGTCTGGAGGTCCAGAAGACGGAAAAAAGCCAGACGCCTCACTTTAGTATTTTTATGCTAGCAATTGCTAGCACTGCTATGAAAGCCTGAGCTGTCGGTGCTGACTGACAACGTCAAGTCCTATGCATGTACAAAATGTTATATGATTTCTGACCGCTCTCGTTTAAGCTGCATGAACGGATATGTAACCGATCTAGGACCACATACGAAAGCGGCTCAGATTCTCTGCCCTAAAAAAATCGGTGTCACTTTAGGATAAAACAAATCAGATTTGATTCACTTTAAGTGAATTAAACGTCTCCTAAGAGAATACAAATTCACCATATGAGAACTAGCCAACATATCTGTTAATCCACTGTTTCATTATTGGAAATAATGATGGAAAATATCAGTAAAAGACCAATTTAGCATTATTTACCCATTAGCCTTCCATGGTAATGTTAACAATTTGAATTAACTGCAAATTAATGCAACCTTCATAGCATCAGAAATACTACTGCTTTGCAGATTGCAATCATTAACTGAACAAAGCTAACGGCGAACATCAGCTGTGTGAGGCAACCTTAACTCAAGCAAGAACGACTGACGTATTAGCATTGTGTATCCAGTGTTTATCTGAGATTCGCAGCTGTTTACAAAAAGAGAGTGAGAGTCTGTTATCCCAAATCTGTAAATCTCTTGATTAACAATGCTCTGACGGCTCCGTAGCCTCTTGTTGTTCTTGTCACCCTTTCTGAAACTGCACTAGTTATGAACAAATTACCCTTTAATAATAAGTGTGTGCATGCTGCCATGTGATAGACTTGTGGTACTTACTCCCAGTGTTCCTGCCGTGTGCTCTAGATCTTGGTATTGATGAAATAAATTTTTTTACTTTTTAAAACTTTGAAAGCTACAATTTTACGATGGTGCCAATGTGATCCACATTCAATAAAAACCGGACTTCCATTTTAGAATTTTGATCTACCAACCAGGGTAAATTAGACTATTTTGCCACACGAAATGAATAGCAGATTCTTTGAAGTTTCTAATTTGAATTAAAAATAAATAAATATAATATTACTCTGCAATATTTACATGAATTTCAAAGTTTCTTAGAATTTTTTATTTTTTTTTGCTTTAATACAGGTATGTACTAGATAAAAGAGAATCAATAGAAGAGATTAGCAATGAGAAAAAGTAGACATTTCCACCCAAGGAATTAAACATGATCAGTATTACAAATGTACTTACATTTACAATAGCTTAAAAATGAAATATATACTGTAAGATATTGAACATCATTTTACAATGTATAATTCTAAAACCTGAAAAAAAAATCCCAAATTTTCAATATTGTCTCACACAGTATTTCTATCTTTATATGTATTGTGGGGACATCTAGCATGTCCAAGAAAATTTCTATTTAATACAAATATTACTAATAATTAAATAAATTATAATTCATTAAATTAAAATAAAAGCACGAAATGCATCAACATGCAGTAGAGAAATTAAGGTTAGGGCATTATACAGTATTTCGGGGTAAATATGGTACAATTAACTGCACAAATAATGATAACAACAAAAGGTCCTCACAAAGATAGTGTAAATTATAAGACAAAAGACAATGTAACATTATGAAGCCTTTTCCTGTTTTACAAATATTGTAGCATGTCTAATTAGATATTCTGCTCTAATGACACAATTTCTTAATCTACATGTCTCAGTTTCAAGTTCTATGTTTAGTGTACACAAAAAACCATCTGCCCTGTTATACACCTCACCTCGGCATGTAAAAAAATAATGTCATGTACAGTAAATACAAAAGACACATGAATGGGAAAACTACTCAAGTCTGTTTAAATTCCAAAGCAACAAACTTGGATCTAGGAAATTCATCTTCAGTGTAGACTTTGATGTTTGAAAGTTGAACACCACCAGTTCTCAAGTACTTTCCAATGTTGTTACTTAGGAAACCCTGTCTACAAAACTGTTTCCCTGTATACTGTAATCATAACACCTGTGTACTGTAATACAGTATGTATGGAATGAAACATGACAGCGTGTCCTGTTATGGAAATAATCCTATGGTGGTGTAGTTCTGCATCCTGGCAGAAAGTCAAGTGTGTTTCAGTTATTTTATTCTAAATTGACAATGATTACATGTTTAAATTAATGAACGTGATTTGAAAAATAATTTTCAAGGTTTTTTTTGCTGTTTAAAATGACATTCAATGTTGTTGAACACCCACTAAATAATTTGAGTCTGAATAGTTGATCCTCTTCCACCCTCATGTTTCTTCCTTATCTCGTGCAGTTCATAACAAAAAAATGCAGCTTGTCATATAAGCAAAAAGCCAGAAATCACAAACTGTCAGGAAATCTACAACTGTTTATAGTTTAATACTAATACATAATACATAATATACACATTATATGCATACTGTACATAGCTCATACTTGTATAATGTATATACTATGTAAAATAAATATATTAAATACAGTATTTGTTTACCTTAAGGTTATTCTTTTAAATTGTAAGTAGGGATGGGAATCAACAGGGACCACACAATACAATATTATCACGATACCTCAGTGCCGATACAAGTATCATGATTTTATAACGATCCTGACTAAACTGTCATTTTTAAATAATTGCTCCCATGACACAGTATGGCGGCTAAGTGGCTGTGTAGTTAGCACTGTCGCCTCGCACCTCCAAAGTAGAGGGTTCGAATCCTGTCTTGAGGTCAGTGTGTGTGTGAAGTTTGTATGTTCTCCCCACACTTTTTAGGGTTTCCTCAGGGTCCCCCGGTTTCCTCCAACAGTCCCAAGACATTCAAGTTAGGGGAACTGGTGTTTCCAAATTGCCCATAGTGTGTACCCCCTTACGTAACTGGCAAAGAAACATTGACTATACTGTATCTCCAGGTTGGGGAGTATAACACATGGACGGACCAAATTACCAATAAAAAAAATTAATTAGGAACTGCAAAATTTTACCACCTCAAATGCAAACATATTAAAATAAAAAATATATTTTAAAAAATAACATATCGCTGCACAAAAGTATCATGATGCATAACCAAATCTAATTTTTCTCTAGTATAAAGTGTATGGGCCTCAATGAAACAGTGACCCATTGAGGCTGGCCTACAGTAGTTCTCAGAGTCCGTGGTAGCCCTCAGCAACCTTTTAAAGGCTTTTACACAAGTGACTGCACACACACTCACTCACATACACACACACACACACACACACACACACACACACACACACACCCTAGAACCCCTAGCACACATATGCTATAAGTTATATATGTACATCTACTACTTGGTAAAAAATCCCGATTCACTGTTGTCTAATCTGACTAAGATTGTTTGAAGTGGGTGGGACGAATCATTAGATCCTCAAATTGTACAGTATGATTGCGTATAAATATTTATAGTGAGCAAACATGGCTTCTAATCAGTTTCTTGAAATAATTGTACTGCATTATTGCACCATCAGATCTTAATCGTCATATGCTTTGATCTGTGAACTACTGGTAAGTGTTTGTACTAGAAGCTGCAGCCATTTCAGAAAGACATTTGATCTACTGTATTTACAGTGTTATTTGTGACATGTTTTTGCAGCTTTTGCATTTTAAAGCAATTGTTTTTGTTTTGACAAGCGGCTCTTTATATGCATTCCCACACGCGATAAGTCAAATTCCAAAGATTTTTTTTCAACATCAGTGTTGCTGATGTTGAGTTAGTTCTCCAAACACTTAACTTGACAAAAATCTCACTCCTATAATGTCGTAAACCATCTTGTTGGCAGATGTGATTCTGAGCAGACGTGTTATAACCTCTCTGTACTTTTAGCACTCCATTTTTTTCAATTTTCCTCTCCTAAACTTTGGTGAAGAGCTTTTTAAAGATGACCTAATTAGGCATTTTTGTACCTCATTATGTAAAGATACACCCAGCGACCTTAGCAAGACTGTCAAGTCGCACTGCCTCATTCCCCAACCATGTTTTCAAAAATATATTTCACACACTAGTTAAAATGGCCTAGTTTTTTTTTTTTTTTTTTAAGCCTGCAAAGTCTGTAATCCAAGGCGGCACGGTGGTGTGGTGGTTAGCATTGTCGCCTTGCACCTCCAGGGTCCCGTCTCTGTGTGCATGGAGTTTGCATGTTCTCCCCGTGCCTGGTGGGTTTCCTCTGGGTACTCTGGTTTCCTCCCACAATCCAAAGATATGCAGGTAAAGCTAATTGGCGCTCCTAGTGTTTGTCCCTAGTGTGTGTATGTGTGTGTGTGTGTGTGTGTGTGTGTGTGTGCCCTGTGATGGATTGGCACCCTGTCCATGGTGTACCCTGTCTCCAGGGATAGGCTCCATGCTAAGCACTGTCGACTTGCACCTCCAGGGTCCGAGTTCGATCCCCACCTTGGGGTCTGTGTGCATGGAGTTTCCATGTTCTCCCCGTGCTTGGTGGACTTCTGCTGGGTTTCATCCGGAAGTCCAAATGCAAGCAAATGCATCGGGCTAATTTGCAAAATTAGGCAAAATTGCCCACAGTGTGTGAAATGAGTGTATGTGTGTATGCCCTGCAATACACACATACACTCATTTCACACACTGTGCCTAATTGCCTAATTTGTAGGCCAAGCAACTGTAACTGCAATTGAGTTCTGTCCACATGAGAAACAGAACAGTACAGTATTGAACCTCTCACCGTTAATACAGAACAACATTCTACCCTATACTGAGAGATCAACCTCCAGGGTCACATTGTTTGCTTCATTTATGCCTCATCCTAACCAACCAAGCCCTGATCTGCAGAATGCAATCAACACAGCCAACAGCATATACACTACACACACACACACACACACACACAGTGATCTGGATATGAGTCAGCGTTCAGGACTTGAGGACTTTCAGGACTAAAATCGTGTTGTGTGAAGTGTAAATTGTGGACACTATGTCAGAGAAACAGTGAGACCAGAAGCCCTCCATCAAGGAAATGCAGAGCGGACTGACAGACAGAATAATAAACCAGACACAAAAAGACTGTACCAGCACATTAAACAGAATAATTCATGCAAGGCTCTATTCCCAGCACAGCATGCAACCAAGATAGTGCATTAAAAATACAGCAGCTGTGTCAGGAATCATACTTGCGCACTGATGCCTTTCGGAGCAAGCAAATACTGTAACACTGATGTTTATGAGGGAAGGGAGAATCTTTGAGAATAACTGATGATTCTTGGAAAGGAAAAGGGGGACCAATGAACTGCTTAATCTACAAAATAAGACATTTATTAAACCAGACAATGGAAGACCTTAAAGTTTCTCCTAAACATGAAAGCACCAGGTTCTGCAAAAGGTCAGAGGTCAATGTTTCTTTATTCATTCATCTTCACAAAAGGGTTTATCCTGACTATGGTAACAGTAAATCTGGTGTCTATCCTAGGTACAATGGCTTCAAATGCAAATACCATACAACATACAGTGGAGCCTTGGATTACGAGTATAATTTGTTCCGGAAGTTGGCTCGTGTTCCAAAACACTCGTAAACCAAATCATCATTTTCCCATAAGAAAATTAAGTAATTGTCGTTTTCCGTGACCTTACTGCACCAAATCATCAGCTTTGCCATGTCTTCATAGTATGTAGTGCCCTAGCTCTGTCTTGCCACAGGGTTGGCGTTATTGGATGATTAGTTGTAATGATGGAGAAATGTTGTTCAAAATAAGGCTGGGCAATTATTCATTCATTCATTACCGCTAATCCTGGAGACTATCCTAGGAGACTTTGGGCATGAGGTGGGGTACACCCTATATAGGGTGCCAGTCCGTTGCAAAGCACAGACACACCACACACTCATTCACACACTAATTTGTCTTATCTGCATATCTTTGGACTGTATGAGGAAACAGGAGTACACGGAGAAAATCCACCAAGTACAAGGAGACCATGCGCATAGACCCGAGGCGAATATATCAAACGCCCGATCCTGGAGGTACGAGACTACAATGCTAACGACAACGCCAACATGCCGAAGCTAATCAGCTAAGCAGTTAATCAGAAATTAATCAGGACTGCCATTCAGAACATAATTTTCACTGTTATGCTGACGACACACAGTTATATGTCTCGGCAAAAGCAGATGAGAGAAACCAGCTTGCTAAAGTTGAGCAATGTGTAAAGGATATAAGAGACTGGATGTAACTAACTTCCTTCTGCTTAATCCTGATAAGACAGAAGTTCTAGTCATAGGACCGCATGCAGCTAGAAGCAAGATTTTAGATCATACTGTAATTTTAGATGGATAAGTGAAATTTCGCATCGATTTTAAAATACTACTTTTGACATATAAAGCACTAAATGGTCTCGCGCCACAGTATTTGAGTGAACTGTTAGTGTCTTACGATCCGCCACGCCTACTTCGATCAAAGGATGCAGGCTGTTTGTTAGTACCGCGTTTTATTAAAACTACAGCAGGGGGCAGAGCTTTTTCTTACAAAGCCCCAAAGTTATGGAATAGCTTTCCAATAGTGTTCAGTACTCAGACACAGTCTCAGTGTTAGTCTAGGCTAAAAACCTATTTATTTAGCCAAACATTTTTGTAAATAGATTAACCTTAGGTAAAGGAGCAGATCTGGGGGACTCATGGACGTAGAGTATTCTGGTGAACTGGTATGTTTAGATGCTGTCCTCCCCACTCTCATTGTTCACTCAGGTTTGTTGACGGTGAAGTGATTGGTTGCTTTACATCTCAGGGAGCCCTCATGTTTGTGTTTCCTTCTGGCTCTCCCTTTTAGTTATGCTGTTATAGTTAGTCCTGCCAGAGTCCCTGCTTGCACTCTACACTAAATATACATTCACCTTATACATTATGTGACTGTGACCATACCTAACTGTTATCTCTCCTCTTTTGCTCTCCCCTCTCCTGTTCTCTCTCCCCCTCTCTCTCTCTTTCCCTCTCTCTGTCGGGCTACACATGTCGTTCCTGAGCTGCCAGTGATCCAGACTCCCTCTGCCCTCTGGATCTGGAAGACCTGGTGGCCCGCTTCTGGTTGGAGATCTCGTCACATGAATGTCCCGTGTGTCTCTTTGGGATGCATTCGATGTCGGGACAGTTTCACTCTACTAGGAAGATGGTTCTGGCCTCGCATGATGTTGGCGGCCATTTCTCTGCAGACTTGGCTACAGTCGCTCGATAGTTCAGGACTGGAATTTGCTACAAGTCTACCTGAGCCTCCAATAACTACCTGGACTCCATATTAACATCTATTAACAGCTATTATACTGAACTACCTGCCACCTAACACACAGTATGAATGCAGATCAATTCCAGCTTCCTGTTCCACCCAAATGAGGATGGGTTCCCTGTTGAGTCCGGTTCCTCTCAAGGTTTCTTCCTATTGCCATCTCAGGGTGTTTTTCCTTGCCACTGTCGCCCTCGGCTTGCTCATCAGGGACTATCTGACCATTTTTTGGTTCATCCATATTCACATTTCATACAAACTTATAATTCTTTTGATTGTGGAAAGCTGCTTTGCGAAGAAGAAAATTGTTAAAAAGCGCGATACAATTAAAATTGAATTGAATTGGATTGAACATCCAATTCATGTAATATTGGCCATGTCATTTATTTATTTATTTATTTATTTATTTTAGTTATTAATTCTGTTAATACTTTCCCCCTGCATTTACATGACTCCATCTACATGGCAGCAACAAGGTAGAGACCTCTTTCATTAGAAAAAAAGATCCCAGCCTTAATAGTTGAGCATATTTATAGTATAAACATGGTCAGTCATCTATAAATACAAAAGTGAAACTTTAACCTTTCTTTGGAGTATCTATGCTGATTAACGTCATTCCACACAACGTCCGTCCACATCCATCATCCATGGTCTTTTAATATTTTTTTTTTTTACAGGGTTCAGAATTCCAAACCTCAAACACAAAAACATATATTTAGAAACCACTGAGCTGTAAGACAGCATCATATGATTTCAGGAACTGTAAATAGCGCATTCCTAACATTTCTTTGATTTTCAAAGATCAAAGTAAGTGAACTTGCAATTATGTAGCAATTGTCATCAGCTATGACAACTACACCAGCTTACATCTCTTATTAAGAGAGATAACATGAATAAGAGAATCAGAGAGCAAGAGACTAAAAAAAAGAGAAACAAAATAGGTCTTGAGTGTGCAATGTCACTCTGATTGAGGACACTGATCTCTAGATAGTCTCTCATCTTCATCACCAATTCACACATGTGGAACTTCTCAGGAGTGTGTAAATCATGCATGCTGGCGGACTGCTATCCTTTACTCGCTGGGTTCTCAGCTAATGTAGGAAACACACAACTCAGAGCTTCTCATAAAGCTTCTCATACCATGTTCCATAGCCTCAGTGCCACCAAAGGTACCTGAAACTGCTGCAAGGGGGGCATTTATTTGCAGAATAATCAACTCTCCAGTAGAAAAAAAACAGGCATAAGCAAACCTATTAGTCGTTTCACCTTTAAACACATCCCAATGCACTTCTACATGACCTGTGGGGCTGGAAGGGTCAGTGACTGTGCCATAACTCAAACACTTCAAAGCCTTAATTTGCTCATTTGACCGTGAGCTCGAAAATATGATTGGTCCTCAGGTGTGTAAAGACAGACACACAGCCAGTAGGAACAGCTGTCGCTCACTATAGTGGAGGCAGCGAGTTAGATTGGAATCAGCTGGGAGCCGGGCTGTGCTAGGGAATGGGTTTGATTAGGTAGCAGTTACGACGTTCACTCGGAGCTGCTATAGGGAGTGAGAAAGTCTGAAGACTGGAGAAAGAGATTTTACTCCCCAAAGGAGGTATCTGGCAGAAGCTAGTGATGTGGCTAAAAATAGTCGAAAATGCAACAGCTGAGACCAGATGTGCCTTATTAGACAAAAAATGGGAACAGAGAAGAATAAGGAAAAAGATGAGAGACGCTACCCCTGCGCAGGCCTCATCACTCCCTCTCTCTCTCTCTTTGTTTCTGGAGTATTTCTGGAAACATGCTGACTTCATGGCTGTACTGTATACAGCAGAAGCAAATCTCCCAGGACATGAGCTCACCAAGAAACAAAATAGCAGCACTGATCTGAAATGCTGCCATGGGTATTAAAGGAATAGCTTGGCAAAATATCAATTTTACATAAGTTTCCACTTACACCGGGCGTAGTCATTCAGCCTAGACATGCTAATAGACCGACATCCTTTTCTTTAGAGTTGTGCTAGAGCTAAACATCTAATATAGCTAACAAATAAATATACAGGCACAGATTTTATCAGCTTCAAAAGGCGTAGCATCCCATCCCGTTTTAAATCTCTGCAGGGACACGACCTTTACAGAATAAGTGACTGCTGAAGATGGAATTGGAGATGAAGATGCATTCCCAGTGAATTTCATCAAATCATCAAATTCCAACGTTTGCCTCGTCCTATGCTCATCCTTTGCTACTCTTAGTAACATTCGCCCACATCATTTTACAGCACTTATCTAAATGACCACGCCAAACATTTCCTGTATGTGGCCCTTTTACTGAAAGATACAACATATCATCACATTCACATGTCCATACACAGTTACACTGTATTATGGTGGACATTTGTTTTGGTATAGTCTATTTCCATCCAAAGCTGCGTTAATTTATTGGCGTCGGGAGAGTCACCCACTCTTTAATGTCTACAGCACATCCCAAATACTTTCAATGCCGTTAAGCGCTGGACTCTGTGGAGGCTAATTCATGCATGAGAATGATTCCTCATGCTCCCAGAACCATTCTTTCACGATCTGAGCCTGATGAATCTTGGCATTGTCATCCCGGAGTATTCTTGTGCTATCAGGGATTTTAAAAAGTACATTCAGGTCATCTGCTGGTTTAATTTTATTGTCACATAATGTTACTGAGTCTAGACCTGACCAAGTGAAGTAACACAGATCATAACAGTACATCCCGAGGCTTGAACTGTGGCCACTATGCATGATCACTTCTCTTCTTACTCCGACATCCCCAATGCTCTGAAATAGGGTCAGTCTGAACTCATCGGAACATATGATCTTTTTCCATTCGTCAAAAATCCAATCTTTATGCTCCGTAGAAAACTGATCTTTTTTTTTTACGATGCATCTTCACCAAGCATTTACAGTATGTAATCTTCACTCATGTTTTTTTCACATTCCCTCCTTTAAGTTGACAATTAACCACTATTATTTCAGTTTTTATTAACGTAATGGACAGTTCTTAGCCCAATTCCAGTCATTTTCGCAAACTTTTTCCTTTACTTGATGCGTGACAAAAAATATTTTTTTACAGTGGAATACATCTGTACATAATGTATGGAGAGGTCTACAAAACCTTGATAACAAAAAAGACCTCACAGCATAACTATAGAAATAATAATACAATTTCCTCCCGTTCCAGGAATCATATTCCTCTTTATTTCCAACTCTTTTTTTTTTTAATGCTGCAAAGTTCCACCCATGTCCCGCTATGTTAAGCTCACCCTTTACTAATGCTACATGCATCTCAGGTACATGGGTTACACCACATGAACATGTCAGAGTTCACCTTTGAGCTTGCCCCCGTAAAAGATCCCGATATCCGAGATGCATGTGATTTCTAAGAGCCATGTACAATTCATCTCCCTACTGAAAAGATTAATCTCACCTGTGTGCCCCAGAACAACTACATGCCACATTTAATTGCCTCTGCCTTGTTCGTTAAATAAAAAAAAAAACACACTGGCTGACTTGCAAATTAATCATGAGAATTAAACATGTGATTTATGTTATAGTGAAATTCGGACTCGACTTCTCACTGACACGTTGGGCATATTTTCAGTTTGATTAATCGTGTCCTACAGTACAGTGCCCACAATGCCATTCAACCTCCAGCTGATAACGGTGGTAGTGAAATTTGCTTCATCTCTAGCTAAAGAAAGTGATTCAGTATCGCTTTAGACCTTTAGTGTGTTCATCTCATTATTAGAACACTCAGATTCCAACCTTTATGCTAATACCATTATCAATGACATCATGCTTGTTGTGAGCGGGAGAGAGATGGTCTCAAGTCATCTCCTCAGTGAAGATGATGGACTGCACCAGATGATGGAGTTATTTCAAGCATACAGTATATAGACAGTCACATATAAACATTCATTTAACAATCAAGTATTACGACCAAAATTAATATGTTTAACCGCTCTTGTGTAATTAAATAACAAAGGGCGGCGGTTAGGATCCAGGTCTGTGTGCATGGAGTTTGCATGTTCTCCCTCTGGTCAGTGGGGTTCTTCCGGGTACTCCGGTTTCTTTAGGCTAAATGGCATTCCCAAATTGCCCATAGTGTGTGAATGAACGTGTGAATATATGTATGTGTGTGCCCTGTGATGGATTGGCACTCTGTCCAGGGTGTACCCCTGGGATAGGCACCAGGACCCCGTGACCCTGTATACAGGATAAAGCACTACTGTATATGGACGATGAGTCCTTGAATGAGATTAGTAATAGAAATATTCAATATTTAATAGAATTTAATACATTTTATATTTAATACAAATAATAAATTACACTTTCAAGACAGAGGTTGATGGGATTATCAACTCAACAAGAACGTTTAATCATTAAAAGGTACGGTAACTGTTGCCGCTATTTGCTTATTAAAGTTACTGTTTGGATCTTAGTAAGAAAGGAATTCAACAGTATGCAACTCAACTTTTACAAACTGCACTCGATTAATCCTGCTCTGATCATAAAACTTTAAGATAAACAGTCACAGGTTTCAGCTTGTTTGTTATTGTTACTGTTACCAGCGTGCTGATGGAGTCATGACATGTCTCTGAACTATAAAGATGATGTTCAGTCATCTTATCAAGCTGGGAAAAGAAAAAGACATACCCATGATCTGCTGGCTTTTTCCCCGAAATCTGTTCCTTCATATATGGATTATATACATGGTTTAAACACTCGGGAAATAGGAAGGTTTCACTTATCTATAAATATTTGTGAAGTCATCATATTTCTTTATATTTTACACACTATTTGGTATACAGACTGACTTTACAATGCATCTTATCAAAGAGATCTATGGCTTAAAAGGGGGAAAAAATGTCATGACTGCAAAAATACTGCATTACTGTAATTTTACTGAATGACTACAAATCTACCGCATGGGTGCAAATCCACTGCATGACTGTAAATTCACTGGATCATTGCAAATCTAGAGCATGACTGCTAATGCCCTTTATGACTGCATGACTGCAAGTCCATTGCATTTCTGCAAATCTGCATGCTTGGCTGCATGGCCGGATATCTGCTGCAGTGACCGCTTATCTACTGCATCAATGCAAATTCATAGAATGGCTGCATGGCTGGATATCTGCTGCAATGACTGCAAATCTACTGTATGACTGCAAATCTGGTTTAATTGCACAACTGCAAAAACCACTGCATGGTTGCAATTCAGGTCATGATTTCAAATCTACTGCATAACTGCTAATACGATTTATGACGGCATGACTGCAAACCCGCTGCATGACTGCAAATCTACTGCCTCACTGCAAATATGTAATTTGCAGTAGAATAATTTGCAATGGAGTAATCTGTATGACTCAGAATTTAATTGCATGACGGCATGACTGCAAATCTACTGCATGACTACAGATCTACTGCATAACTGTATGACAGCATATCTACTCCATGACTGAATGACTGCAAGTCTACTTCATGACTGTATGACTGCAATTTTACTGCATGACTGTATGACTGAAAATCTACTGCATGATTGCAATTCAAGTCATGATTGCAAATCTATTGCATAACTGCTAATATGCTTTATGACTGCATGCCTGCAAATCTACTGCCTCACTGCAAATATGTAAATTGTAGTGGAATAATTTGCAGCGGAGTAATTTCCCATCTACTCCATTACCGTATGACTCCAAATCTAATTGCATGATGGCATGACTGCAAATCTACATCATGACTGTGTGACTGCAAATATACTGCATGACTACAATTTTCGTTGTTGCTGTCATTTGGAGTATAAAGCAGCATTCTGTTTTGTATTTTTTATTAATTCCCTGTTTCACATTCAAGATAGTTTGTTCCATAAACCGCAAGGCCCTTAGCCCCTGTGTTTCATAACAGCATAGCTAATTGTAGTAATCATTGTCATGTCTTAGACATTACACACCATTTAGATAAAGCATTTAGATGAGTACTAGATCCTCCCTGTGTCTGTGAATGTTATGTGCGTGTGTGCTGCTCCATGCAGATGGTGCAGTGGTTTCCTGTGCTGCATGCATAATTGTTTTGTGTGTAGGTGGCATCTGTGTTGAATGTACGCGGGCAGCTGCATGCCTGCATGTTCTTCACATGACACACACATGAAGCCTCCGGATGGTTGCCATGGCTACACACCATCTGCAGCAGTCTGGCAATGGGTTATGACAGCGTAGACCCACCGAGGACACACACACACACACACACACACACACACATGACATGTTGTGACATGACTATTGGGACAGTGATAATGGCAATAATTAATGCTATGCCTACATTTATTTTAAAAACTTCCATCCATCCATCTAGGAACCTCTATAGTCCAACTAGGGGCCATAGAGACCATTGTATTTATTCCCATTGTCCGACCAAGGTAGGTCATTTTTTCTGTTAAGTACTAGCTAACCGGGACAAGGTCATAACTGTGAGCTATTTCTATCCTTATGAGGACATCTGTTCCCCACTACGATATAAAACACTCCCCCACAAACACGCACACAGAGACACAAACGCCAGAACCCATTTATCATAAAAGAAATAACATTAAATCTGTAAACATCCAACATCAACAATCAGAAACATGAGCGTAGCTTCTTTCTTCCTTACTTACAGCAAACATATTTTACCTCTATCACATTCTGTCGTATCGCACAACTCCATTGTCTTTATTTGGTCAAACACATGGAATCCATCACACTGTAGGTTATTAAAAACAAATCCATCCCAAAGTATCATACACTCAACTGTGACTAATAGCAAAGATCTGCTGGATCATCAAGTCCATTAAGCTGCTCAGAAGAAGGCTCTTGGTATTCTAAACATTTGGAGACCTCACAGCGTTTTTTCCAGAATGCCTGCGATTTTATGGCTCTTTTGGGAACTCCACTGAGCTTAGCTCTCCTCAGGGCCCTTACTGACGGCATGCTGGGTCACCAAACACTATGCTAACATCAGGTCAACATTCAGAACAGTGGTGTAGTGGGGCGTTTGATGCCACAGACCCCTGTTACCGCAAGTCTGTGGAAGCAAATAGTCCATGGCATCTGGGTGGTAGGAATGGCACTGATTCCTTCTCCTGAGACACTAGCCAATCCTGGGCATCTACTATATGAGGTCACGTATATGTGAAAGATTGTAAGATGTGGGAGCTGGCGACAAAAAACTCTTCTCAACACAGTGTTGGTCCTAATTTAAGGTAGAAAATGAATCAGATGTGTAAATATTAGGATGAACGTTACAACTCCATAAAGATGATTCTAAACATCTCCAGAGGCATTACATCTCATTTTCCAATACATTTCAGAGATTTACTGAGAACCTGGATCTTCTCCCAGCCTAACAAATCACCCCACATTGCTGTAAACCATTCAGGGGGATCCCTTAGAATGGCCTAACCAAGAACAGCTAGCCTGGCCCAGACCCAGCCTTCTTCAGTGTGCAGAGTGTGGGAAAAGCCTCTGGGACAGCAGAGCTTCATAATCGTTTCATCGGGCCTGAAAACCCTGAGGCCCCACTGACCTTTTCCACATTCAGTTGTTTTAAGTGCAATGGGATAATGTCAGTTTACCAGAAAGAAGAAAAACAAAAACAAAAGAGACACAAGATTTTCAAAGTAAAAAAAAAAAAAAAACATAAGGTACCAAACATAGGTCCCTGATGCACTTCTCATACCTGTAGAGTGGTAAAAGCAGATCTATCCTTCTTTGGCCATTATATTCATGACATCAAGTGTAAAATCTACCTATGATGGAAAGCCATATATACCCAGTCTACACTGCGTCTTGTTTTATATTTATCAGATAGCAAAATCTATTTGTGGACACAACAATTAAATAAAAAAACAAATATACAAAAATTAAAAAGATTTAAAAAATACTGAAATAAAAAATAAAAGCCACTCTGTATGGAGTCACCATGCCAACACACCCAAAGGACCAACAATACAGCGGCACCCAGACCAAGACCTTTTAAAGACGGTGTCCAAGAGTGGGAGAGAAGGAGGGAATAGTGAGGGAGGTTAAGAAGAGGGTGAGAGGGAACAGGAAAAAGAGGAAGAGAAAACGGGGTGGAGCGTCTGAGAGGGAAAAAGAGTATGTCTAAATGAAAACAGCGAGCTGTTTCCCAGAGAAGACGATAAAGGCACTATAAATAAAGTGGCTTAGCTCGGAGAAAGACAGGAAAGAGAAAACAGCAGGAATGTAGGATTAATGAGGAAAAAAAGGCAAGGACGTGTGATTAGAGCAAACAGCAACTCTCTTGCTATCCCAATCCCGAAAAAGAAAAAACTTCCCAAAAACAATTTACACCCACATCTTACCCTTTGGCATACCAAACAACTGCTGCTGCAATCCTAAATCCTAAATCCTATTCGGCATTCCAAATGAGCATCATTGCAACACACTTTCAAAACAGCTGAAGAAGAAGAATGATTTATAATTGCACAATTGTCTGGCCGATGTCGACCCAATATATAAAGTTACAACTGCAAGATGTGGTATGGAGAGTGTTTGCTAATTAGCAATATTGCAAAGAAACTTTGGCATTTAATCGAAAATGCCCACCAGACAATGTCTGGACAGTGATTCAAAGCTGAAGCGGCTCTCCTTTCAGATGGAAAATATTTTACCATCCAAGGTGAAAAACAATACTGATATCCAAAATGAGCCTCCTAATTTCATGTGTATAATATAGTTAAGAAACTTTACTAAACTTTACTTTACTGTATGCCATTAAAAGAACGCCAACAGAATGCTTGATAGGTTATTTTTTCCTCTGGGTTTTATCTTTCCTAGGGGTCACTATGGCTTAGTGTTTATCACTGTCGCCTTGCACCCCCAGATTCCAGGTTAAATTCCCACCTCGAGTTTGCTTGTTCTCCCTGTGCTTGGTGGGTTTCCTCCAGGTACTCCGGTTTCCTCCCGCAGTCCAAATACATGAAGATTAGGCCAACTTGTGTTCCCAAATTTCCCCGTAGTGTATGAATGAGTGTGTGTATGTGTGTTTACACCCTGCGAAAGATTGGAACCATGTCCAGGGTGCACCCTCTAAGTCTCCTGGGATAGGATCCAGGCCCATTGTACCTTTATATTGTGGTCTTTGGTACGTATACCCATTAGGGAAGTGATTATATTTCTGCTGAAAGTGTTATAAGCGAGTCAAATTAGGGCAAAGGACTACAGGAGTTACTCAAAGAAATTAAGGGAGTTATCACATTAGGGCCCTGGAATCGTTTCTGAGGACAACTGACCCAAAGTCTGGTTCATTTTGGTCAGTGAGAACAAAATCGTTCCGCTCTTGGGAACCGTGTGCGAGCTTGCTTGAAGAGGTGGTCTCGAGACCGATACAGTGAATCGAATCAGATCAGATATGGAAGCAATCGTACGTGGGAAAAGAAGTAGATCACTGTTTAGACATTGACATTGTTTGATATTTCCAAAATATCAATACAAGTCGGCAGAGCAAAGAAAAAAAGGTTACTTTCTTGTTCGTTTGTGTTTAATGGTGGCTCATAAACCAAGCAGGTGCATATGACCACCTGCTGTATCAGAGGACGACCCGAGAACGGAGCACAAAAAGATAACACTGATCAGAATAGGATAGGGGTTGCGGGATGGGGAATGAGGCGTGGTACAAATCAATCGTTGTGAAAATGTGAAAAGCCCTAAGAGGTCCATGCAGTTTCTTTAAACTGTTAAGGAAACCAGTGAAATGCTTTTCTATCAGCAAGCTAGATTGTTAAAACAATGATGTCACAAGTTCTTTGGTTCCAGACCAGCAGCATTTTGGTGCTAAAACAAACTCATTTTGGTTGGCTGAAGAGTGGAAACATGTAAAATATTTACAGAACTCTGGGAATTCCAGGCAAGGGTTCCAGAATCAGCAGTGGCACCTTGGCGATCCGAAAAAAGGTACAAAAGAACAAAGGTTAGCGGTACTTTACTGCTGTATAGACCTTAAAGCTCAGATACAAAGCAAGATCTAAGACTCTTACAGAGTTGGACATTTGGAGACAGAGGAGCAGAATATATTAAGAGAGGACGAACATATAGAGGAGAGAAAGTCATTAAAAAAGAAAGAAAGTGACTGAAGAGAGCAGGCGTGTTGATGAAAGGTGTGATGATGGCAGTCGCTGAGACAGCAGTACCGTAGCAGCAGCAGTATGGAGATCACGCCTGATTGACAATACTTAATAGTGAGGATTACGTCTATCCTCGCCTGAACTGGCCTGTCTGTTTATACTCGGACATTACTGACTCACACACACGTATACACCCACGCACACACTTACGCGCCTACGCTCCGCACCCAGGCTTGTGAAACTGTCACAAAGGCCAGAGAGCAGCAACTTGACAGCGCTGAGCAGTTACAGAGTTTTCCCATGATAAAAGTCTAGTGGCATTGTCCATATGACCAGACCGGACATTTGGCTAAGAACATGTCAAGAATGATCACTGATTATTGCATTGGTTATTCGTTTTCAATAATTGTCTTATTCTGAGCAGGAGATCCATAGGAATCTAACCCATGAAAGAAAACCAGATGTGATGGAGGAATATACATTGCATACATGGGATACAGTCCAGAGAACTGTATACAGTACACACCGATCAGATGGTGCGAGACAATGCATTGGCAAATAGTGAGACTTGCCGAGAGATACTAGTGTTTATCTACTATTTAAAACAACATGCCAGACATCACGTTTAATCCAATATTGTTCCAATACGGTTTTAAATTCCCACAAGATATCTTTATGTAAAACATCCAGGATCTCTCTTCCTTCCTGGCAAGTCTCTTTGTTGTTAAAAATGTCCAACAAAAACAACATTATTGTCTTTAATTAAGCCTCATTCACAATGTTCATCTGTTCTCCTTCTCTCCCTCTTTCTATTGCTCTCGCTCTCTCTCTCTCTCTTTCCTTTTTTTTCCTGACACTCACTCTCTATCTATCTATCTCTCTGTCTCTCTGCTCTGTGAGGACACTTCCTCGTGTCACAAGCTTTCTTTGTGTCTGTGGCCAGCAGCGAGTACGTGGGAAGCAGCACAAACTGGCCTCCAAAGCCAAGGCCAAAACTTTTCTCTTACTAATGAGAGCAGTGTGTGTGTGTGTGTGTGTGTGTGTGTGTGTGTGTGTGTGTGTGTGTGTGTTTGCATAAAGGACTTAAACATGAAAAAATATCATTTGACTACACATCAAGTCTATTCTGCACATAAACAACTTGGCTTCTCATTCGTCACTTATGTGACCTCATTAAAGTTTAATGATGAAATAAGGCTAAGCAATTTTGAACTTTAACATACTTTTCTCTGTCTCTCTTTGTGTATTGCAACTTCCAGGGTAAAAGAGTCAGAGCGACTGTTCCGTTCATCCATACACAAGGCTGTGGATGTGTAACACTGTTGTCTATAATGTTCAACATTTTTCTATTGTCAGTTTCTATAGTGTGCTATTGGGCAAATCATGCACTACAGTGCTATGTAACGAGCATATAAAGTGAAAATCTGCTTTCTGTAATACTTCTACTTAAGGTGACTCCTACATGCAGTTTGTATGTTGCATGTACACATCCACATAAATGATAAATGAAAAGAAAGATAACATTAATCTAATTATCATATTATGTGTATAGGTTATTTATCCAGTACTGATCATACCCTACTTACAGTATACTGTCCATTCATATTCACGAAGTTCATACAGTATATGAAATAATAATAGGTAATTAGATTGTCTTTAATGAAAGACAACAGTTCGGGACATCCTCCATTTCTCCTCCTCATCATCCACTGTGTCCGACTGCAACATTTTTCCCAGTTGCTTAGCAACACTACAAGCGACTGGGGCACCTCCATCTCTGTTGCTAAGCAACAGGGCCGAGATCCACCTCCCAAAACGTTAAGCTGATTGGTAGCGAGCCGGCCTGGCCGATGCTCCGCTGTGGAGTGTCTCACACTCTGAGAGAAGGTGTGATCTGTGTGGGGAAGAGCAATTTCGAAGAAGAAAACACTTAAAGGGAAGATTTAAAAAAGGGAAATACACTTTCTAAAAATAAAAAGGTTTGAATGATGCTAAAATATCGTTTGACTTATGATTTTTAACATGGTTTTATGACCGCATTAGACGTCTTCCTGCAGCTGATATAACCAGATGATTCCGGCCCAAAGGAATTCCTGTCTACAAGCTTAGCCCGAGACCCTAAAAATCCCCTCCAGCCTGTCCGCCGTATGGATTAGTCTATCATGACGTGCGCTCGGGCCATATTGAGCTGTCAAAACCAATCACATGGATGGAGTGACATAGAAACACAGACAGACAGAGTGGGGGAGTTTGATGAAATTCGCCATCTGCTGTCAAGGCTTGCATTTGCCCCCACATGCATCTTACTACAGTACCACTACAGGCCAAGGTTGCAACGTCAGCAACTTCCATCATTTCCCTCATGGAAGCTGACCAGGAATTATTCAGACAAATGTATGTGCAGTACGTATGGATGTGTATCCTCTCATCAGCTCTTTTACAGCATTCTACACACGTCAGCAACCACACAGCTTATCTACATGGTCCAAAAGAGTCTTTTATTGAATTTCTGCCATCTTTCATGTATCCATAGAAGGGTCACTTGGGAATTGTAGCTGGAGGGGTTACAAAGGCAGCTATCTTAATTAGCACACTGGTTACTGAAATCTTACCATCTCTGATGATAAACAAACTAAAAAACCAAAATATGAGAAAACATGAGATATTTTGCATATTCTTCATTTTGGCTTTGAAATCTGGTGGAAGAAGGTGGAAAAAAAAACAGTGGAACACAGCCAAGCTTGAAAAAGTACATGGCATACAAATTTAATTCATTCTGGAGACAAAATTCATATAGCAAATTTTTATAAATCTTTCCACAGATAATCCGTTCCAACCACCCAAAAATATTAATGATATTACCAATTTCCCACACTATAATTATATTTTTGCATATGAAATAAATAGACATTAAACCTCACTTAACCTTCTTTTCTCCTTGCTACTGTCCTTCCTGACTTTCTTGGAACCCATAGTGCTACGTCTTCAATAAAGCTTGCACAAAATGCAATAAATAAATAAATAAATAAATATAATCTCTTCGCTTGGCTTTCCACTGACATAAACAAGTTTTGAACAGCTCCTGGACGTACGCACAACTTAACCAGTGTTTGGTTTGAATCATTTGAGTGACTCGATTCTTTGAATCTCTTTATCAAAATGAACGAACCTTTTTTTGAGTCATTTAGTTCATTTCGTTCTTTTGTTCAGAAATAAAATAAAATGTTACATTTTCAAAAAACAGACACCCAACATGTCTACATACACAAATTTTGGCTTTAGTTCCAGTAATGAAAATATTACGACGCAGCTTAGGACATATCATGATAAAATGAATGAGCAGCTCACCTCTCAAATCTTCTGGTCTGAGTCGTTCGTTCTTTTTGAATCTATTGCACTGCATAGCGTCTATGGGAGTCACATGACAAAAGAACAAATGATTTGGACCAAAAGACTCAAAGGTAACTACTCATTTCTATTTCCGGTACATAACCTAAGCAGGTTTTGCGTTGCTTCGCGCGTCCAGTAGAAAATGAACGAATCACTCTCTGAGACTACTTGTTCTTCTTAGTCACGTTAAAGACTCGTTCAAAAACAACGAATCATTCAAGAACGACCCATCACTATTGTATGCTGAGGTTCCACCTTATGTGTTTAGAAGGTGAAATACATGAAATACATATAAATAAATACTGGGGTTAACCTTTGTGTGCAAAAACGAGTGCGGGTCAGAGTAATAAAAGACTCATGACCTCAAAAGACATCATGACCGAAGACAATTTCTAATTAAAATTACCAAGCGATACTTTATGTTGTTATGACCTCAAGTCTGCCGAGGGAAACCAGTGACAAGTACAGTATATCCACTTGTTCTTCTAAATCATGAAACTGTCTAGATGAGGAGCCTTGTCTATAGTCGCTTGTGGATTTTGAGACATACATGCCCACTGAATGTCTATCCAATGTGTCTCCATATTATAACTCTACACTGTTATATTATTACAGAAAAGCTCTAATTAGAGATCCATTCGTTCATTCATCTTGTCTGACCACTTTATCCTGATCAGGAATTCATGTGCAAAGTGTACTGTAAATGCACTCTGAATGAGAGAACAGTTCATTGCAAGCCACCATATACTGTATGTATGCTGACTCCTAGGAATAATTTAGTCCACTTAGGAAGAAACTCACTCAGGCATGGTGAAGACATGCTAAATCCAAGCTCATGACAGAACCAGGAGCCCTAAAGGCACCAAAGCGTCCAGCAGTGTTCTCATGGTGCGACAGTAAGGTACTGGTGTTGGAGCGTCACAGCTTCAGTGTCTGGGACAACATGTCTGTGATATAGTAATATCTTATACCAGACATGCAGGCTGCAGATCCAATCTTTAATGGCTCAACTCATTCCAAAGGGTTATTTGGGGCATGAAAAGGAGGTCAAGTTGGAACATTTTTTATAAGAGGACAGCCTTCGTGCAGGGTTTCAAGTAGACCTGTTGAGAATCGCCAAAGATGAAAATGCTTTTGGTTTAACATCACAGTTTGGAGATTTATGTTTGGAAATATATGGAATTTATGTCATAATTGCTGTGTAATAAAAAAAAAAGAGGTGGAAATTTCAAAAAGTTTATGATTCATCTCAAGGAGAACGGTGGCTCAGTAGTTCAGACCCAGTTGAAGAAGATTACTAATTCAGATTCTAAGCTTCCAAGAAAGCTGGAGCTTGTTGTCAATTTGAAATGTATAGCAAAGCACTCACTCATCATCTATACCACTTTATCCTGTATTCAGGCTCGCAGGGACCTGGAGCCTGTCTGAGGAGCCTGGCTTAGGGCACGAGGCAGGGTACACTCTGGACAGGGTCCCTATCCATCGCAGGGCACACACACATATACTCACTCACACACTACAGCCAATTTGGGAACACCAATTAGCCTAATCTGCAGGTCTTTGGATTGTGAGAGGAAACCGGAGTACCCGGAGGAAACCCACCATGCACGGGGAGAACATGCACACAGAGATGGGATCAAGCCTGGCCGGGAATCGAACCCGGACCCTGGAGGTGCAAGGCGCCATTACTAACCACTGCACCACAGTGCCGCCCTTATAACAAAACAAACAAGTGTAAATAAAATTTTTACGAAGCGCCACGTTGGGTTTGTGCTTAGCACTGTCGCCTAGCACCTCCAGGGTCCGAGTTAGATTCCCGCCTTATGCTCTGTGTGCATGGACTTTGCATGTTCTCCCGGTGCTTTTTGGGTTTCCTCCGGGTACTCCAGTTTCCTCCAGCAGTCCAAAGACATGCAGATTTGACTGTTTGTGGCGTTGCTAATTTCACTGTTTGCTCTAAATGAAACAAATAAATGTAACTGAAGGCAGCATTCCTGTCCACGCTCCAGCCTTTTGCATGATCCTATTTTTATTGGGAAGTGATAGCAGCGGTAGCGATACGGTGTGTGGAGGGTGTGTACACAGCTCTGATCTCCACATAAAAACTCCCTCTCTTTGAAAAACAGGTGTTTCACGGATGACCTGTGTTTGGGTGGTACGGAAAAAGCTGAGTCAGGTGCCCTGTACCGACGGGAGGTGCCAAAAAAAAGCATGAAACAGAATTAAAGAGCTGCTTTAACTCCCCTCCTGCTGTCTAAAATGAAGGCACATAATCAAGGAGGTGCTTAGTAAGGCCCTTTTCTCTCTCTTTCTTTTCCGTCTAGAAATGCACACACGTAGAAGTTTAACCTCTAGGGTCTCTGACCGACCCTGACGGAACGTTCTGTTCTCTCTCCTTATTATGTTCTTCCTGTCAGTTCCTCTCGCTCCACAGTCAACGAGACAACACTGCAGTGCCTCATGCATCGCGAACAAGAGCTGCTTTTCAAAACCTCTGTCAAAACCAGCCAATTGCTTGACTCAATTGATTTCTTTTTCGAGAACAACAAGCTAGTCTTTTCAATCAGAAGGAGCTTGAAGAGGGAAATAACACCACGTCTGTACTAGGGAGGACTTATTCAAGGACGCTGTTGCTGAAAGAGACATTCGGAAAGCATAAGTCACAGGATAGGGTTTCTACTGTAGCTTTCTCACTTGTGTACTATGGGATGGTGAATCTCCACTTGTTTTTAAGCTAAAACACCCTTTATTCTTGGGACATACAGGAGGGTGTGTTTGCATAGTCAGCGGAAAGGAAAATGTCCTAATAGAGTGAGGTTATTTTTAGCGCTTGGTGGGTTTCCTCTGGTTACGCCGGTTTCCTTCCAAAGTTTTACTGTACTGTATGTCAACCGACGTCCCCAAATTCCCGTAGTCTGCGAATGAGTGTGTGATGTGTGCATGTGTGCCCTTGCATTGAACTGGCACCCTGTCCTGGGTGGACCCCGCCTCCTGCCCTAAGCATCCTGGGATAGGCCCCCTCAGGCCCCCCCAGAACCCTGTGCACAGGATAGGCGGTATAAAAAAATTACGATAAAAATAATCCAGGAAATAAATGTAGTGTTCTTCAGAAATAATAGTAAATACAGATCGAACAAAGTACATACAGGTTTCTAGAGAAAAAGGATGTTTCAGCTGTAATCAGCTGTGTAAGCAAAGTGCTTCTAGGGATGAAACCAGCTGACAAAGGAATTTCTTTCTATTGCAACTTTGTGTCAGAATCGATGCTAGACTTCAGGTAAATATGCATTTACTGTCAATAATAGTGTTGGTTAAGTATCAATTAATAGATAAATAGATATACTATATAGCAAACTTTGCTTTGATGATGTATTTGTCTTGAGGCATGATAGCAGCGGAACAACGGGAGTTTTGTTCACAAAGTTTGCAGAAGATCACAAGATACATTTAAAACTTTTTTCAGCATCATCAACCTCGTTTCCCTGCCAGTTTCAGTTTAACTTTGGTCACATACGCTTGTGCTCACATAAGCTTTTAACAGAATTAAAAAATCCCAATTGGAGAACAATGCGTAGCAGTCATAACCACACATACGAAATGCAACACTCACGCATGGGTCTCATGTCTCTAGTACACAAAGCGATTGTGCGTCCCCTTAGTCTAGTAGCATTATCTTTCTGCTTAATCTTTCTTTCGTGAACATTACCTACATAAATATTGACATGCATCATGGCTCGCAAATGCAGCAAAACCATTGACTAAGAATATCTGGCGATTTTTTCAACCAAAGAAAAAAGTTTTGTTTAGGTAACCATGTGAAAGACTGCAAAAGGTGTTTTTTCTTATTTTGCTGTCAAACTCACTCACTCATCGTCTATACCACTTTTTAGGAAAGTGGGGGGGGGCCTGGAGCCTAGGTGGGGTACACCCTGGACGGGGTGCCAATCCATCGCAGGGCACACACACACACACACACACACACACACACACATTCACATACTACCAGCAATTTCGAAACGCCAAACAGCCAAATCGGAATGTCTTTGGATTGTGGGAGGAAACCGGAGTACCCAGAGGAAACCCACCATGCACAGGGAGAACATGCAAACTCCATGCACACAGACCCGAAGCGGGACTCAAACCTGGACAGGCGACAATGCTTACCACTAAGCCACCGTAACGCCTGATGTCAACTTTAAATTCATTAAAACCCAACTGCCCATATGTCAATAATTTGATGACCTTATTGCTCAGACGACCTCACGGAAAAGTGCAAAAGATGGGCTTGGCTCTGCTCTTGGCTTGTATTTGCTAACAAACATGTGTGAAAATTTACACCAGCATGTCTGGTGCTAACATCTGGAGAAGTGGTAACACCCCACCCCACATCACTCCACCCCCCACCCGGCCACACAAACACACAGTCTAAAATACAACCTGACTTAGACTGCCAGCTGATGAGTTGGCACACAGGTTGCGTTAACAGCTCGGTATGTCTGTTAAGGGAAGCCATTTTGCCCCCGCCGGTAAATGAATTAGATTTATGATGTTCATTATGGTCGACTGTGATTTGACTCACGCAGAGTAGCTATAAAGCACCGGGTGAAGAGCTGGGCCGATGCCATGCGGGCTGTTCTGCACAGACTCGGCTCTGTTAATATTCATGGCTTCCACAGACCATGATATTTTGGATCATAAATAAAGATTCTTTATCTGTACTGTCTTCGCTCATAAACAGACTCTATATAATAAACAAGTCACCCTATTCAGAATGTGACCGTAACACAGAGTATGTGTTGTGTTGTGTTGTGTTGTTCGACATTTCCTGGTACCTATTATACACATAAAAATAAAATTTTAAAAATCAGAAACACTGGTCGAACTCCTAATTTCTTTACAGCAGAACAAGTCGTGATTATTATAAACAGCTCTCGGGATAGGGAAGGCTGTGATCCTTAAGTGACGCACGATGAGTAGAAGGAGGGATACAGGGGAAAGGAAGAGCAGTAAAAAGAAAGAAAATGAGAAGCAGATTAAAAAGGCAGTTAAAGGCAGGAAGCATTTGTTTCCTTCCTCACCACCAAAGCACAGACCCCCACTGTGGGGATGAAGGCCTGGAGTGTGTGTGTGTGTGTGTGTGTGTGTGTGTGTGTGTGTGTGTGTGTGTGTGTGTGTGTGTGTGTGTGTGTGTGTGTGTGTGTGTGTGTGTGCGTGTGTCTGTGTGTGTGTGCACGTGCGTGTGTGTGTGTGTGCGTGTGTGTGTGTATGTGTGTGATTCTGTTGCCTTGTGTGTTAACAGATATTTTGCCTATAAACCATGTTCAGACTTGGCATAAACATCCGTCTATTCATTCTTTATTAAACTGGCATTTGTGTCTGTGCTAATGTAATAATATAAGTATTTTCAAAATGCAACTTTTTTTTTTACAATAACATCTAAAATATTTAATAAATAATATAGTAAATTTACATTTATAGTATTTTTTTCATAACACACTGTCTGGCGAAAAAATAAAGGCACCATCTAGGTTTAACTAAGCTAATGCAGTAGGTAAGAGCCGTTTATTGGACAATTACAGTACTGGAGTTATTAATATGATTCAGCTGACAACAAGTTATTTTAACCCTTATGCTGTAAGAAGCTTCTTATTTCTTAAACAACCATGACAGAAGACACATCCTGTGGTCGTAGCAAAGATGTTTCTCTGTTCAGAAAGGACGAATTATCGTCCCGAATTAAGCAAAGAAAACAACTAAGGATATTGCTGAAACTATTAAAACTGGGTTAAGAACTGCCCAATGCATTATTAAAACCTGTAATGATAGTAGGAAGAAATGTGCTCAGAAAACATCCTGACTGATCGTGATGGGAGATCATGGGAAATCAAATTCGAAAAAAAGGAAGAGTAGAAGTCACAGCCACGTTTAATAGTGAAAGTAAAAGCACTTCCACACGCATGATGCGAAGAGAACTCGAGGGATTTGGATTAAACAGCTGTGTAGCCTTTAGAAAACCACTTATCAGTGAGGCTAATCAGAAAAAAAAGGCTTCAATTTGCTAGAGAGCTTAAAGAATGGACTGAGGAGCGTTGGGCTCTGATGAGTCCAGATTTACTCTGGCTGCATAAGGACAAGAAGAGACCATCATGCCCATATAAGACTATAGGACAGCATAATGATCTGGGGTTGCTTCAGCTGGTCAGATCTGGGTTCAGCAACATTATCTGCCCAAAGAAATGAGGTCAGCTGATGACATGCATGGACTGAATGACCAGGTTTCCTAATGGCGCAGACATACAGTATGTCAACATGATAACGGCAAGATCAAATTGTGAAAGAGTGGTTCAGGGCGCATGAGACATCACTTTCACACATGGATTGGCCACCACGAAATCCAGACCTTACGAATCTTTGGGATGTGTTGGGAAAGAGTTTACGCAATGGTCCAACTGTCCCATCGTCAGTCCAAGAATTTCAGTAGGAGAGAAATAAATGTGAAACGATGCCACCACACAGCACTTCAATTCATTATAACTTATCTCAGTTTAGAGGAAAGAACGTTCGACAACTAAATATACCCGCACCGTTTGACTGCATTTTTTGTTTTAGCTCTGACCTGACATCACATTCCTTTTGGCAGATCTGGCAACGTTGCAACTGAAGGAATGAAATCAAATCACATAGCATAGGTTTGAACCTAGCATTTGTTTTAGCTGTAAGTGATAAAACCAAAGCTCATGGATTAGGTACTGCGGGTGTTACACATTTAATCCCATTGTGATTCGGATTTGCAAAGATATACAGTAAAACTCGTGTATTTAAATGGCTGGGGAAAACTGGGGTATGAGGAGTCACTTTTAGCTCGGATAATAAATATTTGCATGAAGCATTCTACGAAAAGAAATCTCACTGTTAATCTCTAAAACAACAGTGATGTCAGTTTCCCTTCATCCATTTCATGTAATCTTAGAGTCATTTGTAAAGCCTGTAAGATTTGGACAGGTCAGCTATTTGGGTGAAATCTACTTTTGCTAAACTTAGATCTTGTCTGTAATTTTACTGTACTGTATGCTGCCAAAGACCCTTCTTCGAAACGTTCACCGGCAGGCAATTAGTGTAAATTCCCTTTCTTTTACACATTTGAACCGAAGCCGTCTGTGTTATATAACACTTTGACCTCACGTTCATTTGTCTTCTTGTCTCTGCTTTGTTTCTCTTTATCCTGTTCTTCTAGACTGTTTGATCCCAAGCCTAAATCTCTCGAACTCTCTCTCTTTCTCTCTCCCTCTGATGTTGTTCCCAGCATCCAGTGCAATTATTTATCAGGTCACATGATCAAATCAAAGTGTGAGATCATGAGCAATAATAGCCGGTCCAATAAAATGACCGGACCAAACCGAGATCTTCTACAGATAAGTGAGAGTTCAGTGAAATGTCAAATCCAGGTTGCGTCATGTGTTTTCTTTTTTGTGCATTTAGTTTCCCAGGAGATTTCTGGACAAGTGAAGGACAACAGTGACAATAAGACGGTGGCCAATGGTTGCTTTTTGAAATACCAGTAATATTAAGTAAAAGTCACAGCAGTTTTTTCCTCTCAATCTGCTCCCAAGCACGCGAAAATAAAAAGTCACTCTGTCTGAACGTCTGGATTTTTGACTGCTTCATTATGCACTAGTTCCCAGTTTGCAGTTCTCTCTCTAAACTGGTTCTATCACAATTCGATCAGTAATCCAGTTAGTGAACCTGTAATGGAAGACCAAATTCTAATGAACCTAACCCGCAATAAAAACATAATAAAATAAATTCCTTATTTGTTTATACATTTATTCTTTTATTAGCATAATTATACATTTCAAATATTTATTTCATTATTAAAACATGTTCGACTATTATCTGTTTTTTTTTAATGGTTCCATAGATGTCACTTTAAGCTAGTGAGGCTTGAATATAATTGTTGTTAGTCTTTTGGCTGCTCCCATTGAGGGGTCGCCACAGCAGACCAACTGATCCGCACAACAACTTGGCACAGGTTTTTACGCCGGATGCCCTTCCTGATGCAACCCTCCCAATAGTATCCAGCTCGGGACCGGAACTGCATCCAGTGACTGGGGTTTGGGCATTGGCTGGAGGCTTGAATACAGTATAATCAATTATTATATATTTTACTATATTTCATTCTTTTTATATTATAGAATTAGAATTTAAGCCAACCATCTAGGAACCTTTGTGGTCCAAGTATTAGACCATGAAGGCCAATAGTGACCATTATACAGAATTTATTCCCATTTTGTACCACCATGATAGAACGTCCAACACCATACACCCAGACCAAGGCGACAGTGCTAAACATTAATTAACCAAGCCGCCATAATTTTAACTACTAATTATTATATAAAAATTAGTAGAGATGGGGGGGCCGATTAAGTTATGTTTTGTGATTCCGCTATTCATGTATTGAAAAACTGACTCCAGTGGAGTGGTTAGCACTATGGACTCTCACCTCCAGGGTCAAGTGTTCGATTCCCGCCCCGGGCCTGCGTGCACGAAGTTTGCATGGGTTTCCTCTATGTACTCCGGTCCAAAGACATGCAGATTAAGCTAATTGACATTCCCAAATTGCCTGTATTTTGTGACTTAATGTGTGTGTGCCCTGACATGGATTGGCACCCTGTCCAACTATACCCCGCCTCGTCTCCAAAGTGTCCTGGGATAGGCTCCAGGCCCCCCCGTGACCTTGCACAGAACTGTGGTATCGGCTGGTCACTGCTCATTCCCATCCCTAATAATCAGCCCCTCGCTTGCACAGGAGAAGCTCCAAAAACCTGCCACCTCATTAAAAACTGTGGTCCTGTCTTCATTTCCCTAACGCACTTCCTCTGTCTCATACGCACACATTCATTGAGACAGGGTCTACACGCATAACCTCAGACGGCATAAAATGAAATGACAGAAAAAAACAAAAACAAATGAGAGACCAAAGGAAAGAAGGCAGACTATTAAGGTCATAAGTGGCTTTTTTAGTGTTTCCTTTACCATCAGCTTTCTCATCAACTAGTTTCCCTAAAGGATCACGGCTCCATTTCATAACAATGACTGGCGCGGCCAAAAATAACCCACAATCCTTCTCTTTCGCTCGCTCTCTCTCCCCACATTTGATGTAGTTCAATTCTACCCTAATGCAACTTCTGCTCCAAAACTCGAATCCAGACGGCACTTTTAATCAATGAATATAGTTATCATGGCCAAGAAAATATCATCAAAGGAAAGCCAGAGTTATTAATGGTAACGGTCTATTTTCCAAAAATTAAATGTAATATATGAGGATCACCAACCACACCATATTCCATTTATATTCACCCCCACATAAACGCATCCTCACACACATTAAGGGCATCGGATTCAAGATTTCTGCCTGGGTGGAAGCAGATACGGTGCAACTGAAGAGGTGAAGCAACTGAAATCCTTGAAATGGGTTCTGCCTTACAGTATATCCACCTTGCACTGATTTAACCACTGCAGGTATTTTGATCAAAACTCTCTTTCTTAATGGAAATCATACCTTTAAAAAAATGAGTTTTCTGGCATCCATACAATCTGTTCTGATTTTTCTTTGAATAACCACACCATTAGTGGTCGCAAGCTAAAAAGAAACCAAGGAATGATATGTTGTGGAAGCTAGTCCTTATTTCTTTCCAGCTCAGACTGTCGACTGTTATCATACACCGATCAGTTATAACTTTATGACCACATGCTAATATTGAGTATTTTGCCACCATGCAAAAAATGTATGTGATAGACTGTACTCTGACACTTTTCTATCAAAACCAGCATCACTTTGATCTGCACTAGCGCTTCTATTGGATCGGACTTCACTCCCCATGTGCCCAAACTGAACCTTGTCAAAGTCACTCAAATCCTTACGTTGCCCATTTATTCTCAACTCAAACAGAATTACAGATTGATGGTGGTTCTAATAGAAAGGTGTCGGAGCACACGGGTCATTACTGTTTTGGTGGCAAAGGGTGGGACCTACTCAATATTATAATGTTATGGCTGATCAGTGTATAGGCCACAGCGACTGTCGGCTGATCTTCCTATAAGACCTATCTCTTGGAAATGCACACCACTCCAGATACGCACACATTCATTGAGACAGGACACACAATCGTACCTCGCGTGTTGGTTGCCATGTCTGCCACCTTTTGAAATGCATCCAGAAAAGCCACTGCTGCAAGCACGGTGGTTCTAAGAAAGAAGCGGGGGGGGGAAAAAGTGCATGAAATAATGACATTATCTTTCCTCAGCGTGCAATAATAATCTTTGTTCTTTAATGACGGGAATAGATGGCATGGCACTCACCGGAGCTGGGCATGCAGCTTGGTAGCCTTGGCACTGAAGTCCTCCCAGACCGGATATGAACACTAGAACAGAACAAAAGGTCCATGTTAGGCGAAGCAGATCCGTGTTTACAAGAACTCTGATACCATTGTAATTCCTGAATGGGGACTCTATCATTGATTTATTATATTTCATAACACTCTTAGACTAAAACAGGCACAGAAGGTCGCAGCTAGGACAATGTTTACGTGAACGCGTAGTATTTCAAACACAAAGCTCCATTAGGTGCAGATCAGAGAGACATGTGTAGTCATGCGTTGTGTGATTTACACGTCCTGTGTGTGGTGTGTAAAGTGTGTGTGTGTGTGTGTGTGTGTGTGTGTGTTTGGGTGATTTGGCCTGCAGGAAGAAGAGTCCCATGATAAGGATCTGCCTTGTTACCACGGAAACAGAGAGGGCACAGTGTTCCCTGTGACGTGTTGTAAAGGACAGCGGTACCTCACCATGTCCCAACCGTTACAAAACCGAATTAATTCCAGATCACAACTGCAATGTATTACAGTATGGAATGTATAGTATCCAGGCTGACCTCATGCTTCTGCGTTCCTGTGAGGGAAGGAGATGAGGAGGTATGTGTGTGTGATCGGGTCGTTCTTTGTTAGTGATGCACTGAGTGTGCTGAGGGGTGAAATTAGCCTCACTCGAGATCACAGCAGGAGGTCAGATTCACTAACATCAACCCGAAACCCCTTAAAATGTGTCCTCGACCTCGCCTCACCACCCCAACAGTACTGTACCCCCTCCTGTGTCAGCCATCATACCCCGTGCCTTTAAACACTTTAAGAGGGTAGAGAGGGGCAGGAGAACAAAGAGGCCACGAAATAACAAGAATTTCTATATCAAAGAAAGGATCGAATAAAGATGAAAAACTAGAAGATGTGAAATAAGAATAAAACGTGACTTGTTTTGGAATAAAAACACGAATACTGACAGATGGGCTTAGGATAAATACCCCAATCAAGAAATATATAATCTAACCAGGGGGAGCAAAAGGTAGAGAATAATAAGAGAAGTAAAAGAGCAGCCAAGAGAGGTTCGGTGGGCAAATAAAAAAAAGTTCGGTAATTAGAATTCATTTGATACACTATCTAGAGATCTAAAATGAGATAACTTAAATACAGTGACAAAAATAATAAGGTATAATGGGACATACAGGGTCAAGAGACAACCTCCAAAGAATGATAAAATAAAAAGAAACCCAGTGATTAATGTAGAGAATAATGAAAAGGGCGGTAAAAAAGGAAGCAAGTAAATGTCCCGTAAGACTTACATGGACCATCGCGAGACAAGGTACAGTATAGTCATATTCATCAGTATATTCATCTGGCAGATGCCTTTATCGAGAGCGACTTACATCTTTTATCGCATTATACATCTGAGCAATTTAGGGTTAAGGGTCTTGCTCAAAGGTCCAACTTGGTGGTGTTGGGGTTTGAACCTGAGACCTTTTGGATCTGTTGCCCATAACTCCATAACCACTGACTATCCCTGACCATACACTGTGATACCCTTGTCTTTCTGTGGTTTTAGTGCTGTCAGAATTTTACATATGGTCAGGTCCACAAATTTTTGGGAAACGTTTTTAATCATTTGTCAAGCAAAGTAAACACTTTCAGCTTTAATTCAAAGGGTTTGATAAAAAAAAAGTGACATTAACCATCATCCAGCCATTTTTATATTCATGCATCCCGTCTGGGGTGGCTCATAAATAATGGAACAAATGGCTGGTTTCAATCGAACTCCCAACATGAGGTCCAAGGTGGTGCCTATGCATGTGAAAGTGGCCATAAATAGTGCGCGTGCGTGTGTGTAGATAATTATGAGAGTTTTGGGTTGTCTGTGTCCGCCTAGCAAGGTTTAAAAGATACAACCTGCAAGATGAATAAGGAGTATACTGTATATGAGGAGGGCCAATACACAGGAAGGCAGGAACCATAATGGTCAACCATAAGGGTCAAAACTAAATACGCGTACACTATGATGAAACAACATGATTTATGTCTGTGATTTTGACAGAGGTTGCTAATTCGCCCCCAATCTATCATAGCTATTTCAATTATGCTCCAGCAGGCATGTCTGGAAACCTTACCCCGTCGAAATCATACAGACGAAGCTGTATAAAGGAGAGGATAAAAAGAATGCAAAGAAAGACTGTAAACAAACAGAATACTGTATACATCCCCACACATGGCCAATGAGAGCAAGTAATATGAATATTTTGCATTAAAAATAAAACTCTAACTGTAACTCTTTGCATAAGATTAGAAAAAAAAAACACAAAAGGGGAAAAAGTAAGAATAAAGATCCCGCGCACAGTCAACAGCGATGGCACTAAACTGGCGTCATCTCGCTTGATCTGACATCTCACTGACGCGTTTGATGTCAGACATTTCACTCTGGATCCATAGAGCGATATTCCCAGAGGAACCCTAAACACGCACCCGGACTCTTTGAAGTGACTCTATTCTGGTGCTCAGGCCTGAGGTCCATCACGCTGAAAAGGGTTTGTGAGGAAGAGATAAGAGACATGACCAGATCCTCGTTCATACCTCATTAGCATATTAACCGAGCTAATCTCAGGGCTAAGCAATCCCTCAAGCCATGCTCATTTTCACTCTTGCGATCTCCCATCATCCCCTTTGTGCTCTCCCTATTTCTTACCCGATTTTCCGAATGGGCCACAAAACAATGGATAAGTGCTGTACAAAAATGTATCGCACACACTCTCTGCAGAATAATATGCACAGTTACGGATGTACAGTACACAGACATGGAAGACGTAAGCAAACACCCTAAACAGATTTACATTACTACAATCTGTTTCCTTTTATTTGTTTTCATTATACCGCATGTATAGAAGTGAAAATTCCACTAGGGAAAAAATTTGGATTCTCAAGAGGCCCGGATTGTTGAGACGAGCACCTGGGAATGTTGAAAGACCCCTTTGTAGAGTTTCTTAGAATTTGCATAAAAGGATAAAATATCGATGACATCATAACCTGGTCAACCTGGGCCTTCTGGAAGACTGTCCGAAGATCTGATCAGAACACCCTTCTCAGTCTATGCCATGGCAAGTTGTTGTTTTTAATGCCACCAAAGTCAATGACGTGTTAATTATGTAAACCCTTACTATATGAATGAATGAATGATGCATGAATAATGGTTGCATACATTTTATTATCATTAAACTATGAGCATCTGTTTACTTTTTGCTTTTTGTCTGTGGGCAAGGATTTAAAGAAAGTGGCCTGTTTTAACTTAAACTTAATCATGCGGGAAAATGTATAACAAATGCACTTATATCAGGTCATAGACAGCCAGACGGGTGACACATGACGAAAACCAGGGAGAGGATTAGATAAAGACATCTTTTTTTTTTGAATGGCATGAAGATTTTGGATAAAAAAGAGAAAATTTTTAATTTAAATGGATGCAAGGATGGCTTCATAACATTAGTGTTAGAAATTATGTTTCTTGCCTCTAATACAGTAGGTCCCAACATATAACATATTTTTTTAGGCAACTCTTTAACATGAATGCATTACAAAAAGGACAATCTAAAAATAACTAAACAACGCAATGCATACCAGAAGATTCTTGGAAGAAAGAGGCGAAGCTACCCAGACAGACAGACAGACAGACAGGAAGACAGGCGGGTCGTTATACTTTTTATACTGTATCAACAAGGACATTTTCAACCTTTTCAAATATTTCACAAACCTTCAAACGAAAACTACAGTTCAAGACCAAATAACTATTTCCATATTAATGGATACTCCCATTAATATGGCAATAGTTTAAAAAAAATCTAATGAAATGCATCTGGCAGAAAATGTCTTCAGGAAATGGTCTTAAATGGTGCGTGGTTGGTAATTCTTTTAGAATGACGAGGCAGAAAAGAGTATAGTATAATACAGTGTACAAACAGGGCATAACCAAAAATAAATAAATCAGACAGGGAAAGAGTTTCTAATCTGACATGCCTTTCTCATGACCTGCATAAAAGCTCTAAGAGAATTATAACTGCTGAGAGATATAATCAAATTGATCTGCTATGCTGTATTGAATGGCCTGGGAATGACCACCAAAACACCCAGCGAACGATTCGTGGAATTGAATTGTAAGACGTACAAAACCAAAGAAAACCAGAATCTTAAATGGAATCATATTATTTTCCTCTATTTTGGGGTATATGGGCATTCGAGTCAAACAGGGACTTTAGATTTTTGCGCACAACACAGTTATGCCGTAAGAGTAAATTTTTTTCTCTATGTAATCCCCTGCTACACTAATGCACCTATTCCAGCATTTCACTAGTGCTCCACGAACCCCTTTTGGAAATGTATTGGAGCGATGCCAGGTCTGTACGGTGGGGGATATCACTGTAACTCCCAGCTGAGTTCCTGCAATGTGTAAGTGGTGTTTGAGAATGATTGTGTGTACAGTTCCCACCTCGTACATACTATGGCTTTGATGTGTGTGTGCATACTGATGCAACCTTTAATCAACCTTCTTGAAATTGTATGGCTCATAATTGGGATAGTGGTAGCTTATTACTTAAGGTTCTGACCAAGTAGTCAGACCAGGAAGCCCATAATTTACTATGTTTAAGGACATTAGTAGGTTGAGTTTTTTTTATTTATTTTTTTTATGATTTCCGATGGCTACTTCGAATTATGTCTGAACTGTGTATGAAATTTTTGTCGTAGGGTTCAACATTGTTGATGGACAAAGTGAAGAGGATTTTACAGATGGTAGTTTAAATGTATAAGAAATATGTAATTATTATTGAGGTTTTTTTCCTGACAGAATGAAATATAGACTACTTTTGGAATGTTAGGAACCAAAGAACACATATAATGTTGCTAAATACATGGTCGAATGAAGTTAAAGACCAGAGTTGAAGAACATTTTCTACAGCAAGGACTTTGGTACAGTGCTCATTAGCATCACCCCTTTTCCAGAATATCACTCCTAAATAAAATAAGCATTTTATTTTACTATGAATGAATGTTTCTTATCCGTCGCCGGCTTCAGTCACCCCTATATGTCTAGAACCTCTGAAAGAGCTCCATAATCGCTTATCGTCTCCAACAAAGAGTCTCTCTCCACTTATTTCTCCACTAATGAAAAGCTATTCAGCAGCCATTGCCTAGGAGTTTAAAAGACAAATTCTGTCAGTGCTCAAATGACTCATTTTCATTTCTGCTGCAAAAATGAATAGCTCAGTACACAGCTTAATTTCTCTCTTCTTTCCTATTGATTTCAGGGCAATCCAGGGAAACATGAGTGAAACCGCATTAGACCGATTCCATTGCTGCAGATACTGGAGCATTTCAGACACTCAAAAAGAAGCACGGGTGAAAGGGAAAAAAAATAAGGTTTTGTTGCTAGAATCCTTGTTTCTCACAAGAGAAAGGCCATGCTTAAAAATTAATCAGTATTCACAATTCCAGAAAGAGAAGCTACAGATTCAGTTGATCAGTGATGATGATGATGATGATGATGATGATAACAGGGCTCCCTCTGTGCATGAGGTTTCTTAAACACTGCGCTTGGCAAATCATCACTCACGTTACATTAGCAGACACCAGTAAGTTGTTGTCAGATGAAAAGAAGACTCTGCTGCATAATTTATGAATAAGGGAGAAAACTGACTTCGCCACACTAATGAAAACCAATGATAATGTAGATGCCTTGTGGCACTGGGTCTGACAAATCATTAGCCCCATTGAAAGGTTTGACATAATACATAAAATTATTATCATTTTTTTTCCTCCTCCATTCATTATTCATTACTGCTTTCTCACCTTGTCTAAAGAAGTGTGGGCTTTTGTCTAAGGCCCCCCCCCCCCCCCCCCCCCCCCCTTTTTTTTTTTGGATGGTGTTAAGGATGAAGCATTGCTTATGCTTATATGGGGGGGGGGGTATTTACCATATAAGGACATAAGGAATGAGGAAGCGTTCAATGAGGGGTTGTTTTACAGAAATAGAGGCATAGAAAGAAGAATAAGTTCACACAATATTGGAAAACCTTACAGATGGTTGTTGGGTCAAATAGCTCAAATACATCTAATATGGAGCGAATTCAAATGAGATTTCTAAATCTGAAATCTGTGATTTGACTCACAACTAAACACTCACATGTAATATTCGTGTCGCTATGTGATGATCCACTGACTCGCATCTGACCTCTCCATCATTTCAACAGCATTTCTTGCGAGATGAAGGTACACACATGTAATGCCAGTAAGAAATCTTTTCACCTCATTGTTCAGAACTCTAATCATGTTTTCATGAATGTTAAACATACAGTATGGAGCTAACTCTACTTTGTTCCATGGAGGTCATGTTCAACCACGGCGATGTCACTGGGTAAACGCTTGCTATTTTCAGCCCGGTGGATTTTGGCACGGGAATGTCGTAAACCAGATATAGGTTGGGACGTATATGTAATAAGAGATGGCTAAAAAAAAAATCCTGTCTGTGTCCGAATATCATCATTTCGCATCACCACATCACATCTGCTGAACCTGACACCGCAGACATCAAAGAGCGGAGGATAAGCCGAGGAACGTTTTTTGCGCTCCCTTTCCAAAGCTCCCCTCCTCCACCTCCACCTCCTGCACGAATGAAGGTGGAAAATAGAAGAACACGTGACTCGTGTGAGGGAGAGACATTGATAGGTTGGTGGATTCCTGAAGACATATTAGTTATGAGCTGAGCTATAGACTTTAAAGCCAAGCTGACTGGCTTTGTGCTTTTCAGGGATGAGGACAAAAACAGGCAGCTTGTTTTAGGAAGGAAGTCTAATCACTTCCTTGAACAAATGAGTGAATGATGGAGAGAGGCACATGATCTCTAGCTCCTACATATGCTGTAGCACTGCAGCTTGCGATCATATTGTAATAAATTATGGAACCACTTACCATGGAAATCTGGTCCTCTTTCTATCTCCCTCTCTCTCTCTCTCTCTCTCTGTCTGTCTTATATCTTTAATACTAAACTGCCAATTTCATTTGTTTCTGTTTAAATGAATCCAACCTTAGTGTTAGCCTTTGATCCCATAGAGTGACTGATAGGCCTATCATGAATAAATGACCCAAAGTAGACTGTACACATATCCTGATGCCTCAAAAGAAAACGAATCAATTTTCATTCACAAATGTCAAAGTCAAAAGCATTGTCAAAGTCAAAGGGTTCATAGTTGGGTCAGAGCAACATTGGAGGCAGCTATGGTCTACAGAGACGAAAAGAAAAACAGCTGATCTTTCATAGGTCGTCTGGATCCCCATATTAGCTACAGATGAAAATGTTGCCTACAGTACATCAAGTAATACAGTCATATAACTCTCAGCTTGAATTTAAATAATATGCATCAAGCTTTTGGCATACATGAGTCTAACAGAATTGAGAAAGCTAATCACGTCAATGCTAATTGAAATGTCCCCAAACCGCCATTTTTACCTCAGTATTCCAGTATTCTAAATTCCAACAATCTTATTACAAATCTTCCTTTACATTTGTACAGAGAACTTGTCAGGGGTTGCCTTTCTCAAGAAGAACACATGCAACAATGCCTCACCCTGTCCATGACCTTTCCTCCAACAGGGTTAGACCCAAATGCTCCTTACAGTACCTAAGCAACTTCCTATGAAATCGACCAAATGAGTAGTTGAACTGACGATGTACAGTATAACAAAATACTAACAATTATGTACTTTGAATATGATAATAAATAATTAGCAGCATGTTTCTTGATCCAGCGTCACACTGGCATAGTGGTTAGAACTGTCGCCTTGCACCTCCAGGGTACGGGTTCGTTTCCCATCTTGGGTATGCGTGCATGTTGTCCCCTTGTTTGATTGGTTTCCTCGAACAATTCAAAGACAAGTAGATTAGACTGTTCCCAAGTGTCGTTCCCAAACTGCTCCACAGTGCATGAGTGCCGGTGCACAGCAGTGGATTGGCACCTCATCCAGGATGTACCCTGACTTGTGCACTAAGTCTCCTGGGCTGTGGGCTCCAGGCCCCTCACGATATATACAGATTTAGAAGGTGAAAGGTCCTCAAGGATCTCCATGCTTTTGTCAAATCTATGCAAAAGCCACAAACACCTGAGGATCATCACCACACCTCTATGCAACTGATAACAAAAAGATTTTAATACTACAACCAAAGACATATTTCATCTACTGCTCCACAGAATGATCACTCTTTACAAGGTTTCCCAAGAGTCAGCGGACAGAAGAGACAAAATGAGTCTGACAGCTCCAACAACACCTTAACGGAGCTGGCTCGCTTCTAAAACAACTCCTCCATCCAAGCCAGGGCTATTCATCTTTAATAAGCCTTCACAAGGGCCGAGGAAACACATGCTGGAATGATACAGGAACCCTACGCACTAAATAAATAAGTGGCAGACCATGAGTAGTCGCACTACAATCGTCAGGTTGGGAAAAACTGGGTGGAACTGAGAAGACGAACACATGTCCTGTTCGCACATCATGCAGCCCTGCAAATAGCACTGCTTGTGTGGATACTGTGCACTCAGGTTACATTAGAGCCAATTAGAGGCATGCTTTCATGTTGATTCACAGCTGATATAGTGTATAACTCATAATAAATATGACAAGTTTAAAGAATGGTGAAGTTGCATCCTACAGTAGATGAGTCTTGTGCAGACATTAAGGCTAACCTTCCAGTCAGCATATACATAGCTGAGCTGCCTTTGTGTGTGTGCGTTGAGTGATTCTTCCCTGTATGCCGGTATGCACATCTCAGCAGGAGGCATGTGAACGTAAACAGGAGTGATATGTAGCAGGTCCAGCTGGCAAACAAATGAGCGCTTGCATCATTCACCTCTAACCCGGCCGGTCAGAAAACGCCTACTTGCTTCTCAAATATTGAATTAATGACAGAGCCTTGAGGTTGTTCCCTCCTTCCTGCATTAAAATCTTTTTTTTCCAAGCATCAATTTCAGCTCATAATCAATAGACCGTTGTTCCAATTGAAAAAAAGCATCTCAGGGCAAGCTCTTTTAAATACGCACACAAGGTCACCCATATAAATCAACACAACTAGTCTAACGGAGTTTATGTTCTCAATGGCAATGCATAACAGAGTCTTATAATATGCCCTTTTCATTTCTGGTCAGGACTTGTTTATCTCCAGTCCATTCAATTTCATTCTTTCAAAAGAAATTTGACATACAATGGACTCAATATTTTCATGGGGTTCCTACTGTATTCGTCCACCAGAACAAAGGCCATCCAGACAGCATGCTAGCTGTCAGATGCATACAGTATAAGGAGTGCGCAGTCATGCCCTCAGGGTGCCATCCCCCGGCAACAAAGGAACGCGGGCACAGAGCTGCACACTCCGAGAGCAAACCAGAAAAAAAAAAGCTATGCATGCATACAGAGCATGGATTTCATTCATACAACAAAGGAAGCACTGGTGCTGAAGTCTGCACATCCACAGAAACCAGATGGCTGATTACTCAATGTTCTGAGAAATCACAGCAAAACTGCAGCATCCAGAAAGTCATTTAATAACTTTCCTGTGGTCGTGAAGCAAACCCAGCATTTATACAGTATAAAGAGCAAGACAACAAGACACATTGTATGGGTTCATCTGATAGTATGGTTGCAAAAAAAAAAAAACACATACAGTAGGTTTTTCATAGAGCTTTGAAATGTTTGACCAAGCTTACCCAAAACAATACATCTACTAATGAAGGAACAAATCTAAATTTTGAGAGCATACTGAATGAAAGATTTCAGATTAGACATATCACACCTGGGACAATGTGTGAAATATCTTAAACATGCATTCATTATATAGTTTATAGTATCCAGAATTCCACTATGAAGTAAGATCTCAAATTCAGTTACCGTTCATCTCCAACATGCAGAAGGCCAAAGCAATCTCAACACATGGATCAGTAAAGGTCGTTATAACGAAAGAACGACTGTGACATTTCAAGAAGTGCCCAGTGGAACACTGACCTCATTTTGGCCTCATTTGTTGCTTCAATGCAAACACTGACCCCGGTGAACTAGTACAACAAACCTATTCCGACATTTGTCATGAGTCATGTTTAGACCCATATTTTTACAATCCAATGGTGCAAATGTGGCATATGACCCAGGGAAACCAAAGTGGTAAAGATCAGTGTGTGTGAGTGTGTGCTTCATCAAAACAAAAAACCATACAGTACAGCCAACTGGGAAACCTTTTAAGTCAAAATCTCCAATCAGCTCATTGTCCTGGTCACCCAAGATTTTTTTATTTTTTTTAAGGAACAATAACCTATGTTCAGGTGAAACTCACATCATCTACCTTTCCATCTTTCATGTGCTGTATAGGTCCTATTGTGTGTGTCTTTAAAATGTACCATAAATCAATCAAGAAAGACGTCAGGCACCTTTTCTGTAGTGCGCAAGAGTGCAAAAGAGCAAGAGCACCAACCATGATTGGATGGCACAGAATGGTGAGGATGCACATGCTTATTCAGCAGCAGTTGCGGCTGTTTCATTGGTTATAGGGAATTTATTGTTTCCTCTTCTTGATTTTGTTGCAATGCTAGTACAATCATGACATGGTGCAATAGTCACCATCGTTTCTGCAGAGAGCTCACCTCCAACCCCCCAAATTAACCCAAATCACCAATCTGGCTCAGATTTTATCAAAATCTCCAATGCACAGAAGCACCTGTGCATCTGTATAGTCGGTCTACTGGACGCAATGCAACATATATCATGTGCATGATATATTCAGTGCTGGAATCTGATGCAGATCTACAAAAAAAAAAACACACACACACACACACACACACACACACGAATGTACTGGATGATGCATATTAATCGTGGAGGTAGATATAGGCAGTAACCCACCTTCATGTCATTGACGATCGCCTGGAAGAGTCCACCGAGCGCGCCGCACTCCTTCTCCACCGATTCAACATTTATGTTTTCCATGATTTGAGAGGAAAAGGGGGGGGAAGCAAAAATAAAAATAAAAATAAAAAAATCACACGAAAACGATGCGCCGGGTATTCCCTTTCTGTTCCAGATAACTGCGTTTTTTTCCCCGCAAACGAAGGTCGTGCTTGGGGGGGAAACTGCGCAGAGATAGAGAGAGAAAGGCAGAAGGAATAGGATTGAATGAGTGATCCCCGATTTAAAGAGAAAAGAGAGATCTACTCCCTCTTTTCCCTGCGCGAGGAGGTGCAGCTCGCAGATGGCAGCGCAGGAAACACGGGCATCTTCTCCAAACGAGCCGGACTGATGGAGTGACGGAGCGATGAGCGAGAGAGAGAGAGAGCGAGAGCGCGCGCGGAGAGACGGAGCGCGTGAGTCGGACGCTGCGACGGGAGCGCGCGCTACTGCTGCCGCTGCACTGAGCCGCGCTGAAACCCGAGCCATGGGAATGGGAGAACCAGGTCACGTGCTTCGAGGGAGGGATGAGAAACGTGCACGCGCATTCACTCACTGACGTGCACGGACGCGTTTGCGTTGAATGACGTGCGTGTTAACGGACATATAATATCCTAATCTGACACTAAATTATGTTTGTAAATAATTAAATAAAAAACTTGCACGCGCATTTCGTGCACCGACGTGCGCATGAAGAATGCTTCCCCCGCCCCCTTCCGCGCGCGCGCTCACACACGCACAGAGGTACACTCACTCACCGTCTGTACCGCTTTATTCTGTATACAGGGGCTATCCCAGAAGGCACGAAGTGCTGTTCCAATTCATCTGAGGGCACACACATACAGTACAAACACACACTATGGCTTATTTGGGAATTCCAGTTAGCCGAATTAGCATGTCTTTGGACTGTTGGAGGAAACCGGATTACGAGGAGGAAATCCCACCAGACACGAGGAAAACATATAAACTCCATGCACACCGGCTCGTGGCGGGAGTTGAACCCAGACCCTAGCGGTGCAAGGCGACATCACTACCGTTCCAGCTACTGTATACCTGATCTCAGACACAAAATCAATTTCGTTAATAAAAAAAAATTAGGAAATATATGCACCGATGCACACATGCAGAATGCCCCCCTCACACAGGCACAGAGGTACACTCTGTATACACGCGGGGTACACCCTGGACAGGGTGCCGATCCATCGCAGGGCACAAACATATACAATCAGCATGTCTTTAGACTGCTGTGAGAATCTCAGCATAATCTCACAATTTGAATCTCACAAAGGTACTGTAGACTTAGACCTGACTATAGAGCAGGAAGGAAAGAATGAAAATATATTTCAATCAAAATTGTCAATGATGGGTCTATTTTACAGTATTTGTTTGTACTGTATATAGTTTACATCAACAGGTTTACACATTATTTAGCTCTTAACTGACCTAAAGAAAAAAACATATGAATAAACAATATGATGGAATGCAATGGAATGGAATGCAAGGTCATGACTTTCTTGAAAAAGAAAAAAAGCTCAAAATGATAAACAGAGAGAGACAGTGGAGCTCTGAAAAGGGATCATAGTGACAGAGTTCACAAAAATACAGGATAGGTAAGATATGAGGCATCTTTTAGTCACGTTTGAGGTCTCTCACTTATTCCCTCTGGGGGATCTACCTGCCAGGGCATGCATTACTCAGCCTCATGGAAAGTGCTGGCATCAGCATCACAGCATCATTTCTCCTAGTCTCCGCAGATCCCATCCAGCATGTCTAGACCTGCCACTCAAACCTCATCCATTCAGTCATTGAATTGCACGTTTTCATCTCAGCTTTCATCTCAGCACTTTCAAGAGGTTGATCATAAGAGATATTTTCCTGATTTTAACATTAAAATTTGCTACTGTATTACCCCAAATGCCCTTAGTCATTCAGCAATCTATATTTTTTGTTTCCTTAAAAAAAAAAGTTCAGCATTTATTTGTCACGTATACATTCCTACACAGCAAAATTCTGTGCATTATTGTTTGCATATCTCAGCTTCTTGTTAGTAGGCTGGGGTCAGAGCGCAGGGTCAGCTGTTGCAGTATCCTGTATGTCACGACACCGCTGGAGCAGTCAGGATTAAGGGGCTTGCTTACGGCCCAACAGCGGTAACCTGGCGGGGCTGAGCCACCACCACCGCCTTAAAAAAATTGGGAGGTCAGCAGGCCAGGCAGGAAGAAACAGAGAAGCTGTAGGGCAGAACAGGATTGTTCAGGGTTTGTTTAGGGTTAAAGAATCGCTTGGTTCTGCAAAAGAGAGTGCAGAGAAGAATGTTTTCGCATACAGAACATTCTATACAGTCTTATGCAAAAGTTTAGGCACTCCTTGATAAATAACAGATTTTGGTGATTTTTTTTTTAATTGTAAAGATGTTAGCACAGTCTCTCTGGGAAATGGAAAAAATAGCTGTACATGCAATATGATCAAAGAACAACTAGAAGCCTTTTGCAAGGAAGAATGGGAGAAAATCCCAAGAATTGAAACACTTTTAGCTGGCTATAAAAAGCATTTGCAAGCTGTCATATCTGCCAGAGTAGGTGTTACTAAGTACTGATTATGTAGGGTGCCCAAAGTTTTTCACAGTGCCATAATAATGTTTATATTTTTTATTTTTGTTCAATTCATGGCATAAGAAGTACTGTAACTATGCATCAATGTTTGCTGAAAATATTGCATATTTTTTCCATTTTCAAGAAAGACTGCGTTAACATCTTTTCAATTAAAAAATCATCAAATACCGTTATTTATCAAGGGGTGCCTAAACTTTTGCATAAGAGCGTATATACTTGATATGGCACAGGTTTTTGCACCAGCTGCCCTTCCTAATGCATCTTTTCACATTTTATTCAGGCTTGGCACTGAGACTATACTGACTTGTGGACCCCTGTGGCTAAGGTTTACTGTCAGGCAATCAAATAGCAGTCTTACACAAAAAAAATGTGCACGAACTGTACTAACAAAAAGTTTTATAAACCAGCAAAATAGGTCCTTGTACAAAAATTACACCTATGACACAAACTAAAAGATAATGAGCTATTGGGGTGAGATGGTGGTCATCCTAATAAGGCATGGCTCATGACTGACTACATTGAGACAACATTTTAAGTTGCTTGCAATCATGAATTCAAATATTACCAGCATGAGTGATGTTTTTTTGAGATCTATGTTGTGATTATAAATTATTTAACCACTGGCAACTGTTGCATTTCAAACAAAGGAGACACGGAAATAATTTGAACTAGATAATTGTGTCCACAAGAATCTAAGCATGGATATACACAAGGTTGTGACATGGATCATTTGCTTATGCCACTTCCCAACGTGAACAGACTCTCTCCTCTCGTGAACAGACTCTTTCCTGGCAAATAATTAGCTGGAGCCTAACACATATAAATCTGTGTGTTGTAGTCAGAAAAGTAGTAGCCAGAACCTATAGGTTTTTTTTTGTTGGCCTTTTTATTTTCCTTTTCTTGTTTTTAATTCTCTTTGTTATCTTGTTATATTACAAGTACACTAAGTAAAAAAGGGTTGCAAAGGTACATTTATTCTGTATCTCTTACCCATACGTTTTTTTTTTCTTATATTTTTTTTCTGCCACCTCCTTGTGTCTACTCTTTACCTTTCGTCCATGCAGCAAATCGACATGAAGGACAGAAGGTTCTGTACAGGACATTCTAATGCAGTTTCCTTGGATAAGGGACAACAGAAAAAAAAAATCACACCAGAACAGCACAGTGGATTCAGAGAGGGAGAGAGAGAGAGAGAGAGAGAGACAGAGAGAGAGAGAGAGAGAGAGATGGGGGAGCAGATAAATCTAAGGACAGGGAAAGAACATGAACAGTGAGGACAGAGTAGAAGATTGTGCAATGAAAGTAAAGGATTTCACAGAATTAGGACATTACACTGATTATGTTTATGAGAATGGAAGTATAAAGGAATGAAACCATGATGAACTGCATTTTTTATTTTTCCCTTTTTTACTAAATGAAATTTATTAAGAATGGCCAAATGTTGTGGATTAGAAGTGGGTTATTAGTGGAATATAATCAACTTCTGGCAATCCACTGCCATGTTAGTGGTTACTGACCTATCACCCATTCCCCCGTTTGCTAGTCATCTGATTTTTCCCCCGTCCAAAAATCAGATGACCAGCAAAAATATATATTTGCCTTCCATAGAGAGTTTTTTTTTTTTTTTCAGTTTTGCACTCTCTAGGGATAACCTGTCTAATGTACAGTAACCATCACTACCAGTTTAGTTGTGTAAACTGCATGTTTAAATCTTCCAACATTATTCACCCATCCATACATTCATACACCCATTCCAGTCGACATACTGTAGCTGACCAGCAGTTCCCTGCATTGACCTAGGACTGTGCCATTAGCCACAATTCTCATACACTCCAGGCAATTTGGAAACACCAAATATATATAAATAATATAAATAATATATTTATAAAGACTATATACAAATAATATATATCTGAACTGTGGAGGAAACCCACCAAGCACAGGGAGAACATGCTTTCATGAACTCCATGCTCAGAGACTGCATGCGAGATTCAAAGGGTAATAGTGCTAATCATTAAGACACCATGCTTCCCCTTCAGATTATCTCACACCTTCAATTGAAAGCTATAACAAATTATTTAAAAAGTTATTGAGATTATGATGGAAGATTGAATGTCTACAGTATATAAAACATTACTTGTAAAATTCATACTTTAGAATTAAAATCTAACAGGCAATTATTTTCCATGACTCTGGTGCAAAGAGATTTAAGATAGCTGCCATTGCTTTAGCAGTGAAACCTGCTGAAGCTACAAAATTTTTATAGACAACAGTTTGTCGTACAGTTTCAGATGTCTTGCACGTAAGTCTACTCAAGATCAGTTTGAGGTAAGTTACAACCCAATGTAAAGGGATATTCAATCACAGAAACTTCAAAGCACTTTTTTAAAGATGTTCTGGATAAGAGCGTCTGCCAAATGCCTAAATGTAAATGTAAGTGGTCTGATTTGGGTTTGCAGTTTGCAAGATGCTTAACTAGCAGCTAGAAACATCTCTTACTTCTTCCATCAGACCAATTTGGTGGAAGTTTCCTCCTTGTCTAAAGCTCTCAACAAGTGTTTCACTGCTACTATATATCCTTTATGCACATATAGTATGTATGTGTGTAGGGGGTTTGGGTGGGTGGTGGGCTGGAGGAGGGTTTACTGGAACTGGGTTTCAAATATTGACCTTATGAAATGGCATGCCATCAGTCAGAGAGTTTAAAGAGAAATCTTTATGGCAGGACCATTAAATCAGTCAATGCTTGGGAACATTTTCCACAAATCACAGTTCTAATCATAATTATAGCTTTCACAGGAAAATATCAGTAGGTTGGGTTTTATTTAAGATCATTCAGCTGGAAGTAAGCAGAAGAAAGCAAATCTCAATCAGTCGCATCCTTATATAGTATCTATATGCTCATGATTTGTTTGAGATAGAAACACATAAGCTTCAGTCATAACTAAATTCCAAATATACTGTGTAATTGTATAAGATTAGCTCCAAAGTTTTGCCAAACTGCAGAACTGGGCGCGTGCCATTACTGCGGGGGAACGAAATAACAAAATGGTTAAATGTGTCAAATATTGATGGAAGGTATTTAGAACTACATAAGCCAAAGCAAATCTCTTGTCTTTTTGGGATCTTTTCTACAGTTACTGTAAGTTGCCTCAGACATATCACCGAGAGCACATTCTCAGTTGCCCGGCTATGAAAAATAGCAATCACATCCGCACCAAGCTCACCATCGCCGCAGGGGTTGTGTAGTGCTAATATTAGCTTTCACTCCAGGGAAGGGGGTCTTTATGTGTAACCACAAGCCACTAACTGGCTCTTGAGTGCGACTGCAGGACACTTCAGTGTTTCTTTTGATTCCTATTCCTACTTCTTTCTTGGGATTTTTTTTCCCTCCAAAATTAGGGCTATTAAATTTTTTTTTACTATTACAGAGCTATTATTATTTGTTTTTAAAATAGACATGGGCTGCATATGGTAAGGCTATAGTAACACATAAAACATTCTGTGAATGACAGATTTTAGGGAGTAAGAGGAGGCTATTCCTTCCAATTTTAGTAATTCTGGCTACTAGAAATGCACATGTCCAATATAAGCAGGATGAACATGACTGGAGAGGACAAGCGGTTCAGAGTTCTTTGTACATATGCAGTAGTTGAAATATATCAGGACATGAAAATCATAAAGAAAGAGGCAGATGAGGATATATCCAGAATGGAATAGATATGTTTATGTACTTGTTTAAGAAAGTGCTCAATTATTTTTAACCTAATCACTCGTTAGCACAATTATCTATAATTACCACACAAAATAATTTTGACATTATCCGTTGTACTGAGCAACTAAAAAAAAGGTTGCGGTGTATTACCAGCTTTAGAGACTAATATCTGTAATGAACATCTGATTTTAAGTAGCATGCAAGAGTTGACATTTTTAGTTGAAACTTTTTTTATTAGAATACTAACTGGTACAAGCAGTATGACAAACCAAAAGTATTTAATTGAATTTATACCCATAATAATACTCAATTTAACTCAGGGGATCTGCAGAAGCTTAATTAATTAATAAGAAAGAAAGAAAGAAAGAAAGAGAGTGAGAAAGAAAGAAAGAAAGAGAGTGAGAAAGAAAGAAAGAAAGAAAGAAAGAAAGAAAGAAAGAAAGAAAGAAAGAAACAAAGGATGAATAATCATATGTTTTGCATATGATCATCTAGGAATTCCTAGAAATATAGACATGATTTATTTTGTCACTATCAAGTCATTTCCAGTTGCTGTCATGTTGACCAGTGTATATTGAGTTCCGTTAAGCACATTTTTTTCCCTACATTATGTTTGAAGCTATCTGATCGCTTCATACACTGCCTGACCAAAAAGAGTCAGCGTTTCAGAAAGGTCAAATTCTTGGGCTGCATGAATCAAACAAAACAACTAAGGAGATTCAATTACTGGAAACTGGGTTAAGAACCTTTCAGCATGTTATCAAACCTGAAAGGTTTTTGCTGAACTATTAACTTTGTGGAAAAAATGTGGTCAGACAAAAACGTGTCAGGGTAAGAAGATAAGTGCATGAAGTGATGCACCCATGATGAATAGTGGCCACTGTACAGTACAAACCTCTGGAGGCAGTGTTAGGATCTGGGGTTGTTTCAGCTGGTCAGGTCTAGACTCAAAATTATGTAGGAATAAAGTGAAGTAAAATGAAATCTCAGCTGATGACCTGAATGTACTGAAGGACCAGAATATCACACCTGTAGAATTCTTCTTCCCTGGCATATTCCAGGATTCAGAACTCCTTCTTGGAGCATGAAGAATCATTTTCATACCTCAACTGGACACCATATCGTGTGCGGTAATCACAGCTAAAGGTACAGTACGTACTTCAGTATCGATATATTAACGTTTCAAGGTGGAGTTTTCCTTTAGGAGAGACATGTCCATGGTGGGAAATCAAGCATACATTTGAATAGTGTACAGTACATAAGTATTTTTGGCTCTTATAAACTGAATGCCACATTTCAGCTTTACACCAGCTTATCCATCTAGCTCTTCAAACTGGGTCAGAGTGAGTCATTCAACACTTTCCCTCTCTGTGTCTCTTCTCCCCTGCAGCACCCTGTGCTAGACACCACAAGACTGCCTACGCTTCTCACACACAACATGACTGGATTCTCCTACAGGCTTCTGAATAGCGAAAAAGGCTGTTGGCAGAAGAAGAGCACGGCTGAAAACCAGCCAAGGAAATAGCCAATGATGCCTTCTGCTACCATCCTGCTGTAGACTAGTGAAAGTGCTCCATGCATACCGCATGTTTCAACAGTCTTTATCATAAACGGTTCATTATTTTTAAGTAGATTTGTACTTTCTTCTCCAATATATTTGTTTATGCCGATGCATTACACACTGTAACGGTGTGTGAAATCTGAAGTGGTAACCAATAATATAACATTCCCTGGTCTGGTAATACCACATGATAATTCTATTCCCTCCATCAATGCATGATTTCTATTCCCTCCGTACTAATGAGGCTTATTTTACAGACATGTACACACTGGAGTCAATAACAGGATTTATGTGGGAACATTATCATTTAACTGTCATAATATTCCAACTCAAGTAAGGAAAAAAATGTGGACCCCTGTCTTTAAAATAATTTAAACAAAATTATAGGGATGTTCAAGTCAATGAAGAGTGAAGGCTTAAACCGATTTGCAGAGGACTTTAAGCACACTATGGTCGAAAGACTCTTAGTTGTATTAAAATATGTGAATTGTGCAAAAGTTTTAAAGAAGGCGATATGACGATACCAGCCGAGGTGGCTCAGAGCCCACCTAGTGAAATACTGGGATAAGTACATTAGTGTAGCAGAGGATTATATAGAGAAATGAAAAGCTGTGTTCTGTTATTCTGCACAATAAACAGTTCTATGTTGGCTTAAATTCCCTTTGTATGTAGCCGTATTATTATGATTATGATTATGATTATTATTTTATTTTTAATAATAATAATAATAATAATAATAATTAACAATTAAAAATGACGAACACTTGACTTTAATTATTTCCACAATACAGCCTTGATGTAATAGAAACCGCATAAGTATAAAATCCAAGTGTCAGATATGAATGAGTCGTTCCTACCTCTGAGAAACAAAGCTAAATTTAGACACTCTGTATGAATTTATACACCGCAATTCTACTCTCATAAGTGCATAAATGTAACTTTTTTTTTAACTTGGTGTAAGTCTTATCATTATGCCTCAGAGACTTCTTAAATTATTCAGAAAGCTGCTTTAGCATGAGTAAGCACTTTAAACTTCCCGCAGGAGAACAGTATTTCAGGTGACTTAGCAAGAAAGAAACGTTTCACGACATAAAATTCATGAATGGATAAGCCTTACACACAGTCATGTTTCCATAGAATGACACGAATCCTTGCATAACCATAAACTTAAAGGAAACACCTTACTGTACCTCGAGCGCTACACAGCATGTTCATGTGTCTTATTTGACCTTCGCCTCTTTGTGAAATTCCAGAACCCTCATCAGGGTCATTTAGTAAGGGGGAAACAGAACACAGGAAACCACTGTATGACAACTTAAGCACTGGGATGTTGGGGTATAGAGGTCATTAGCCTTGGAGCCATCAGTGATTTAACACATCCTCTACACAGTGGGATTGCTGAGGACACGTAGCACGTTTTCTACTACATATGCTGTACATTCAGAGGGAAAGGCAGGGAATTTGCTAGCAGCATTAGTCAACTGAACTGAATAGCAAACTCTGTCTGTGGTACTATTGTGAGAACTGTAATGATAATACATATAATTTATTAACAATATAATTACTATAAATAAATAACAGTTAGCGGCATGGCGGTGTAGTGGTTAGCACTGTCGCCTTGCACCTCCAGGGTCTGGATTCGATTCCCGTCTCTGTGTGCATAGAGTTTGCATGTTCTCCCCGTGCTTGGTGGGTTTCCTCTGGGTACTCCGGTTTCCTCCCACAGTCCAAAGACATGCAGGTTAGGTTAATTGGCATTCCCAAATTGGCTGTAGTGTGTGAATAAGTGTGTGTGCGTGTGTGTGCTCTGTGATGGATTGGCACCCTGTGCAGGGTGTTCCTCGCCTTGTGCCCTAAGTCTCCTGGGATAGGCTCCAGGCCCCCGTGACCCTGAATACAAGATTAAGCAGTATAGATGATAAGTGAGAGTGAGTGAGTAAATAACAGTTTATTAACAGCAATTAACAATTAACAGCCAAACACTGTCAAACCTTCCAACTTCTCTGTCAAAACTACACACACCATTAGGTTCAAAGGTGAAAAGGTGAAATCACCATTCTTCCCAATTCTGATGCTGGCTTTGAACCTAAACAGATTGCCTTGACCATGTCTACATGCCTAAATACAATGAGTTGCTGCCATGTCATCGTCTGATTTATTTGTGGTAATAAGCAGTTGACCAAGTACAGTATACCTAATTAATGTATGTCAGTGTATAGATGTATGTCAATCCATCAATACATCTAGGGGCCTCTGTAGTCTACCTAGGGACCGTGGAGGGATTTTCACACCTGTCGTAGGACCTCCGGTCAACATTCATACACTACGGGCGATTCGGGAACGCCAGTTAGCTTAACCTGCGTTTCTTTTGGACTGTGGGAGGAAACCCTCCAAGCTGGGGAAACATGCAAACTCCATGCACGCAGACCCGAGGCAGGAATAGAAACCAGACACTAGAGGTTAAATGGCTAACTAATAAACCACTGTGCCACATGAATGGCATCAATGTTGTCATTTAGCCTTAAAAGCCAGGATCTTAGGAAGCCACAGAGGTGAAATGAGATTTGTTTAAAAAGCGAGAGGCAGCACCGTGGAACAGGGATGTAACGTTTTAAAGACATGTGATGGTGCAGCCCACCTCCTGTAAACAGTTAGCAGCTAACACTACAGGACCGAAACAAGTAACAGTTGAAAATACAGGAAACTGGAGAGACGGTAAGGCCTGAATCTCAGAGCAGAGGACTAATTTAACCACCATATTACGGAATGTGCACGGCTAGCAACGGCACCTCAACACTCAGTCACCAATCTGCTCACCTGCTATTATTGTTCTAAAACAACAGTGCGTGAGGATCACATTATGTGTTCATGTGTTATACAACACATCAGATGCTGACATCGTTGTGTTACACATCATGCCTCTGCTGAGCCCAGAACACCACTATGCACCTTAAATGGACACACCGAGGGGGCCCTGTGCCATATAGGTGGCTTCAGAGTGAATTAGGGAAGAGGAGCGAAGTCTCATTAATGGCTTTTTAGACGGATTTCTATCAGCAAATATTTCGGCTAAGGGCGAAGCTAATTCCCTGAGGCAAAAAAAAAAAAAAAAGAAGAAGAAGAAAAATTGTGTTGCATGTACTGTAACAAAGAAAGCAAGAGACTCACTACATGGGAATATTGTGGGATTACAATTTTCCAAATGTTCTTGTGAGCTTCTAATAGGCTTAGAAAACTTTAAAAGCAGTAGTTAGTTAGTTACATTAGTTAGGACATCTCCAAACATTCATTATGTTAAAGCATATGGTAAAGCCGTTTCATATAATTGGATGCTTTGGGTGTTCTGACCTGTTATGACATATACTAAATGTCTATCATACTGTATACAGCAACAACAGGCTCAGTAATATTGGGTTAGACAGGAAAGACTGGATCCATTTTAAGAAATGACTAATTCACATAATAAGAAGGAAGCACAGGTTTGCTCATCACAGGGGGTCTCATGTTACACATACACACACAAACATCCCTGTCACTAAGATAAAATGTCACCTTCACCCTGCATACACTTCCTGCATGAATCATCGCTTAAATATTCCCTCTCATCCAACTTATTAACCTCTTGGACTCCTTTCTGTCTTTTATTTATGTCTCTTTCAGTCTGCATTTCTGAATTGTGACTGTTCATTGGAGTAGAAAACGACGATGGGAACGCTCCGCATGCCGATCTGCATAGATAATTCAGTGCCATAGAAGACCAGCAGATGGATCTGTGCCTGTCCTCCGCATGGTGATTAACCTATCACAGCATCATGGTCTTTTCTCTCTGTCTTTTCCCAACACTGGGTCTCTTTTAATTCTTCCTTTTTTTCTGTTGTGTCAATGCTTTTGCAACAGGTAACAATTGCATCAGCACCTATCCTGACAGTTTCTTTTAGCTAGTTGGGAGAAAAGTGAGAGTTTAACTGGAAAATACCCATTATTTTGGCCCGGACACTAAGAAAACCACCCCTCCACCTTGTCTTTCTGTCCTTTCCTGTCATTGAATGTAGGTCTCTACACGCCTACAGGCATCAGCACCAATCAGTTCTGCCCCAGTTATTGAGGCATCATAAAACACACACACACACACACACACACACACACACACACACACACACACAACACACACAACAAACAGAAAATATGCATAATTATACCAAAAGGCATTATTTCGAGACAGAATACAGAATACTATATATATATATATACTGTTTATGCACACATCAGTACATAAAACATCTGCAAAGATAGATATTAATTTGAAAATATAATCTGGATAACGGGTACTAATGATAATATCTACTGTAATATATACAGTATAAGTATAATTCCCTGTAAAAAAGTGCATGACAAGCATGAACATATTAATTCTGAGATGACGTGTTGATTTTATGTGTGTTAGCAGTGAAGACATGGCTGAAATCCAAGTCATTAAAAGATGGAGAAAAGAAAGGAAACATGTACTGATGGTTGGACATAAAGTAAAGATGGATGGGTACATGGATACAACTGGCTGGCTGGCTGGTGGGATAGAGGGATAGATATAAAAAAGAAATTATGGATGAAATATAGGGCAGATGGATAAAAAAATGGCTGATGCATGGATGGGTGGATCTTTATTTTCATTTGTAATGGAAGCTGTATTTTTAAGATTGGAAATGTTTTTGTTTTTCATTAAAAAGATAGACAGAGGTATAGATATTGTTTAAAGCTCAAGGTTTTCATAAATAAATAAAAATTTTATTAGTATGATTATGTATATCAAAATGTGTGCAGTGAATCTATGCTTAACTATGCAAAAGCTGTTGACACTGCATACATTAAATATGTGTGACTAGGCTAAAACCCTATAGGTGAGAGTTTTTAATAATATAAGGTCAATAGACTTACTTTGTTAGAGGAACTTGGGGACAAAGCAGGGTACAGCACACGGAATAAAACACAGAATTAAATGCATTAAATGCATAAGGGTCACACACAGATGTTGAACCTACTGTATATCGTCTACTTGATCTTTGTAGCTTTGCAGTCCAAATCCAATATATTTGAATCATATAAAATGTGTTTGAAAGTTGAGACATGATGCAACCTTGTATCAGTCTGCTGAAAAGCCTCAGACTGAATCACACTGGATCACACTTTTGTGGTACATTCTTCATTGAGCTTCATTCAAATGACAAAGCCATTCCAGAGGACAGCTGTTGTCTCCGAGTCAACAGGCCTATAAGTAAAACAAATATCATTTTGCAATGTGTTTAAAGAGCACAGACAGGCTGTGACCTTTGACCCGTCCATTTTTTATGTAATTCTGCTCTCTTCGGAATGAAAACACCAAGGAATACTTTGAATTAAAAAAATTATTTAGTTAGAATGTGGAATGCACTATTTAAAAAAAAATCCACAAAGAGGTGACTTGAAATCGAAATAATAAATATGTGTAAATATGTATTTCTCTATGGTCGGCACAGTGGCTTAATGTCGCCTTGCATTTAGATTGGCGTTTCTAAATTACCCAAAATAGATGATTATGTGTGGGTCATCCAGGTTGTACAGTGATATTTGGCCTGAGCTTCTTGGGATGGGTTCCAGGCACTGCATAACGTGGAACTGGTAGTTTTTTTAGGGGTTCCAGTGAAAGGAACTCTTAATGCTTCAGCGTACAAAGACATTTTGGTTTGGTTGTGTTTGGTGTGGAAGAACTTGACCGGCTCGCACCTCAACCCGATAGAACACCTTTGGCATAAACTGAATCGGACACCAGACCTTCTAATCAAGCATCAGTGTCTGACCTCACAAATGCGCTTCTGGAAGAATGGTCAAAGATTTCTAAACCCTGTGGAAGGCCTTCCCAGAAGAGTTGGAGCTGTTATGGCTGCAAAGGGGGCAGAGCCAACGTTATATTAAACCCTATGGATTAAGAATTAGATGTTACTCACGTTCACATGCATGTGAAGGCAGATGAGGAAATGTTTTTGGCGATATATTGTAGCATGAAAATTCATTCTTTCTATTTCTAGAAGTTAAAAAAAGAAGAAACTTTTTTTTAATGCAAAATATTAATTCCTTTTTAAAATAATGAAAAATTATTGACAATTCACTGCAGTTTTTCCTGTTTGTGATTTTTCAGCCTTCAGATCCTTTATGTGTGGCTTTAGCGTTCATTCCTTTGATGCCAAGGAGGATTTCAGAGATCCCAAATTTGTGTGTGTGTGTTTGGAGCGGCATATTAGCATGACTAGAGATGCTACCATTTCCCTCTGGGCTAGATTAGGAGGTGAAGACAGACACATCACTCGCCCTATCTCACTTTCTTCTCCTTCTGCCTTTTCTTAGCCACACATGACGTTGACAGATCTCGTATATTCATGTATGTATTTAGACTAATCAAAATTCTTTCTAATAAATAAATCATGAACTGGGATTCTTAGAACACATTTAATTAGCATGACACACACATGTGCTGCTGCTGAGAAAATCATTAAGCAAGGCACTCGCCTGATAGATCAGAAGCAAGTAACAAGCATATGGTAAAATAATAAGCCGTTCATGAGTTAATAGATAAATCTATTCTTATATGAACATTAGTCTGGTCGTGATACTGATGTGGGATACATATGGGATACAGGAGTGTAATGGGCTCAGAAGGAGCTTGGAAGTTATTATTGCCAAAGTCTGCCAAACTATATATAGTCTACTATAAACTATTTAAGTAGACGGTCACATTTTTCTTTTACTAGATGGAAGGATGGACAAAAAAAGGGTAGAGGGATAAAAAAAAAGATAGCTGAATACATGAATGGATGGATGATGGCTGGATTGAAGGCTGGGTGGATGGATGAAAGGATGAGTGAGTGCATACAATGTATGGATAGATAGGTGTATTGCTGCCTGATTGATCGATGAACGTAAATATGCATAGATGAAAGAAAGCTGTGTATAATAGATGAAATAAGCAAAGGATGGATAGAAGGATGTCTGTAAAGGCAAGCAGGCAAAGAGAGAGAGCAAACGTAAGAGCCTGACAGAAAGAAAAGACATTAATGATGCAAATATAAGAGACACTGCAGGTTCCACTTGGTCTTTTTTCCTAAGTTACATGGTGAAGGGATGAAAAATGAGTGCAGTGAATTTCCCACTGGTCCATACAACTCAGGAGTGCTTCTCAAGACTGGAACAAAAAAAGAGAAGAGAGTAAGAAGGAGAAATGGCCCACTTGTTCTCCACCTCTATACTCTCTCACCCTGTCCTTTCGCCCTCCTTCTCCTCTCGTATCCACTTCGCGTGCAGCATCTCTGTGCTAATGAGCCCACAACCAATAGTCCTCTCTAAATCCATCTCAATGTGAACACCATTCTTTCTCTTTCATTTTGTCTCCTCTCCTATCACATTGGTATCTATCACCCCATCACCCTATCCAGTGTCCTTGAGTTGACCCCAGCCTATCCCTTCCACATCCTCCGTCCCAACTTCTTATCTTACTCATTTATTCTCAAAACAATACGTCCTCCATAACATCCGCTCTCCCCTCGCGTGTCTAAACCTATCGCCTCCTTCCCAACTCTAGGCACATAAACTTGATGACAACATGACTTGTCCATAAACAGAACCTACCTGTAAGTGATCCCTGTGAATGAATGAATGCCCTGAAAGGAGACAGGACACAAGACATGGTAGAGGGTGCCAATCCATCGCAGGAATGATTCTGCTCTGCTGTGACTCCCAAATTAAAAACAGGTGATGTGGGTATAAATGATTTCACCTCATTAACATGACTTTTTTCTTTCTTTTTTTTTTTTTTTTGCTTTGTCTGAGAATGCCAGTGGGGTTCTTGTATTCTGTTTCATTCCGAGTTAGATATTTCTTTGTTCCTAAAGAATGAGAGTTGACATTGCTAATATTAAAGAGAGATATATTGTAGGTTGGTTATTGTCAGAATAAGGCATTAATGCTCACGTAACTAAAAAGCACAAGTAACTAGATCCCTCACATGAAGAAAGTTTGACATTTACCAGCATATAGTTATCAAAAAAAAGTTACATTGCTGAACTGAAACATGCTTATCTTTTATGCATATTTAAGCAGAAACAGTTTAAAGATTTGGTTGCACCCTGGAAAAAAAAAAAAAAAAAGGTAGTAGAAATGAAACTCTTTTTTCACCATGTTTTCAGGGATGAGGGAAGCATGTGTTTTTGAAAATGCTGACATTACGTTGTAAATCTGCAGATGCCAATTGCGGTTTTGGATGTTACGAACATGCTAGGAATCCGTTTGTCATGGCTGCCGATCAGGTTTTTCCTATGTGGTCAGTCATTTGACACTCTTATTTGCACCTTTGCCATTTTAATATTACACAAACTCAGGGGAACTATCAGCTGGTGGGAGACATCAGGATCAGTATAGCTGAAGTATAAATATCCACTTTTTATCCTCTCTCCTGCTCAATATACAGTAATATTCTCTAACATTATTCTTGAAGCATTTTTATCCCAACAGTTTAAGGTTTGCTAGGAAGGGGGGGGAGGGGGGCGCATGTGTGTGCTTTGTGTCGTTCTCAAAAGAAAAAGTGGACCTAAGAAGAAGAGGTACTGCGAGAAGAGATCGGCTCCATGCTTGAGAAAGGAGAAACACATCAATGCAAGGAAATGCTAATAAATAACTGGAAAAATTGGGAGGAGTCAAAAAAGAAACAAACAAGTTGTCTAATTCCTTTGAAGTAATTTTAGCATTAGTAAAGCATGAGTAACAATTAACTCAGAGCTAGTCATTGATGCAGAAGCTTCTGATGTCTAGAATAACACCGTGTCATAGCTTCTCAATACCTTCCAGCTTTGAAAGCATTTCTCTTTTTTGATGAGTCACTATTTTCTTTTCTTTCTTTTTTTTATTAATAAAGTACTGACTAAACAGTAAAGCATTAAACCACACGCAAGACATTAGATGTTGAAATATGACTGAATTTATTGAAAGCTCAGGTTTTAGAGTTTACTCATATCCTTCTTCAGACTCTGCTAAAGTGAAAACTGGTTATTTGCTTTGACTAGCCTCATATGTGTTGGTACTACTTGGGCATTTTGGCTGTACTGTACTTAATACACTCACATTTGTTTCTCTGCTGAAGGATCATCTTTGCGTTTACGGTGATCTCGGCATGTCGATTCAGTGATCAGAGCGGCAGTAGCGTTACTGCGTTTGGTTGTACTTCCTCCTCGGTTGTGGTTTCTGCAAGCTTCTGCATTCTCCGTGGTCATATTTCTTGACGGTGGGGGGTTTGCATCCAGCTGGCGTGAGTGCATCTCGCACACTCCTATTCCTGCGCGTCATTTTAGGGAACATGACAAACCACAGACTATAAAGCAACTGCTGTGAAGGACTTTTTTTGGGGCCCGGGCTTTAGTGATGAGCTAAAGCCGAGATGTCCTTTAAAACAATTCTACCTTCATCTAATCTTGTGAATCCCTGTTTATTCATTTGTACTACATTGATTCAAAGCAAAGTCTACAGCTACAACTGACCAAAACTACCTGAACATGCAAGAGTTCACAGCAAAGAACTGGACCAACAAACCTGAAAAGAAAACCCCACTTCTACACACGTATTCCAAAAACAAACCAGGCTAAGGAGGCTGTGCCGTCTCCATGACAACTTGCTGGAATGTTAGAGTCATCATCAACATGCTTGGCTACATCTCTTTCACTCATGTTTCTTCATTCACTCAATTCCTCCATCAGGATCTTCAAGAGTCTTCATTTTAAAAAGACTACAGATTGCATGTTAGGCACAGGTGTGTTTTTCATTGACTCCACTTGGCTAAAACTATTTTGGCTATTTATACAAACTTTGAAAAGAAATAAGGGATGGAAAGAGGGCGAATCATTGGATATGTAAAAAGAAATAAGCTGTGTTCTTAAGAAAATTCTAACTTTTTTTTTTTTTTTTTAAATCACCACTATTTCCTATCTGTGCTCTTGGGAAACAGGCCTGTTATATTAGACTCCTGAGCCCGTATTCACAAAGCTTCTTAACCCTAAAAGTTGCTCCTAGAGATGAAATTCTAAGAAAATTGACATTCTTAGAATTTCTCCTTAAATTTAGGATTAAATCTTAGAGAAAAATAAGTCACGAAACATCTTAGCTCCTAAGATAAAAATTAAGAGTAGAAAGGAGGACTTAAGAGGCTTAAGAGTTTCTATAGCAGAGTACAAAATGGTGGAAAGAAATATTCTCCAAGCACTAAAAAGTAAATGGAAACACTGCTCTTATCAAATTTGGTTTTCTTGTTCTTTTACTTCCTTCAATCTCTCTTAGATTGTTGGCTACATACCATTCAAAAATGAAACTTAAATAGACAGTCCTGCAATCATGTACTGTACATTGGTAAAAGCTGAGCCATTTTGCTTCCTTCATTCTGAAATATACAAGTATATGATAATATTATCAGTATAATAAATGTAATAACTTATAGTAACTACTGTGCGGAAATTGGTTGCTTCAAAAGTACACTTTTTAATATTTGGCTGTTTTAATTAACTTTCTGCAAAGTTTGTTATAGGCTAAATATCTTGAAGCCTGCATTCATGTGTATACAATTTCTTTATATACAAACATGATTTCACTGTCTATTCACTATTATCATATAGTCTATTTTCACAGAGATTGATTAAGACCTTTACAGAGGTCTGTTTTTTTTTTTTTTTTAATCAACTAATCACAGTCCTTAAAATGCTGCATCATCCCTAGCAACAGGGTCAACCACACCTCACCAAGAAAATTTCTTGTAATTTATTTACTCAGAGTTGCTCTGAGAAGTTTCCTAAATCACTGTTAATCTAGAACTAAGATAGGAGCTCTCAGAGAACCTGAAGAAACCTTGAATACAGGCCCAGATATTGGGTTTACATGACAGGTTACCTAAACCATAATCTATTCAAGGTCCTGTCATTTTGGCTCAAAGTTCAGAGGTCACCAGGAGTTGAGCATATGGATCAGGACTAGCCAGTATAATCCTGAGAGACGTCAAATCCGATTTTGGAAACAGAAAAAAAATTGATAAAAAAAAAAAATAATTTCATTATCCCAACAACTCGAACAAGTTTATCATCATGCCTTGTACCGTCTATTTCTTGGGGTGGCACATCCTATCCAAGCCCTCCCTCTTTCCCACGCTCATTTAGCTGGCCTCTTTTCTAAGCAAAGAGCCACGGTTAAAGAAACAGCTGAACTTTAACCCCATAATCCATAGTTTCCTAGAAGTGCTAAAGTTTACAAACACAGGAGGAGGCGTTACAAGGAGACATCTCCACAATTGAGCTTTGCTTCCGTTTTAATTTCTCACACCCCCGACTTAACAGCATGGAGTTTATCTGCATTGTTATTCCTTGAGGCACAGTGGAAGTCTAACCCATTAAATCGAGCACTACAGAACTAGAACAGTGCTCTAATGCGTTAGACACTGCAACACAAGGTTATGTAATGGACAGTGAGGGATGGCCAAATGATTTCAAGACACTTTCAAGGTACTCATGTAATAGTGAGAACAAAGCCCACTGCCAGCTAATCTTTTACCTCAATTTCCCCCCCCCCCCAAAGAGACTCCACTTGACCCCTCACACTGCTCTTTACTGGCCAGAAATAGACCAGTCAGGAACACATCATGCCCCAGGCTGCTCAGACCTCACACTCCATTCTTCAGAAGGTAGCACACACGGTCTTACAGTAGTTGCACACCAAATTTAGACACAAGATATGCCAGAAAGAATCATCTCCCTCCAAAGAGGTCTATTGAAGTTTGATATGATTAAAAGTTTTTTTTTGGACTCTGGTCTTGAGATGAAAAGTGGATTTGGGTCCCCCTATGCATCCATCTCTTATGATACAGCAGTGTGGGAAGAATGTTCATGTGGGGATATCTATTTCAGATCTAGAGGTGGGCTGGTTAAAGAGTGATGAAAAGTGGGCAGAGCTTACATAAACCTTGAAAAAAAAGCATCCTCCAAAATGACTAGTCATAACTCAACTTTTCCACAACATCTGGGCCCAGTCTACCTGCCATTACCAGCATGCTCTTTCTATAATGAAAGGACAGTTCCAGTGTGCTAGTTTAAAAGTCAGGTTCACTGTTATGTTCTAGTTTGGCAACTCATTGAGTAAAGAAAATATTCTGTTCAGAAATCCACCATCTTGGTAATCCAAACCAGACCATCTGGACACAACATTGTCTATGTGGTACAGGTGATCCTTTAGGGTCTGCGCAGATACCAATATCTCCATAAAAAAATAAATAAAAAGTTGGAATGATTTCCCAGGAGGCAACTGGTCAGGGCATTTCTTGCAATTAAAAAAAATAATTTAAAAACAGAAGATTATTAATACAAATGAGTAGAAAATAGAGTGCTACTCTTGAGTTTGTCTCATTCTTGTACATCATTCACTCTTACTGTAGTTGTAATCAGTGATTGTGTTTATATTAATATTCCTTTTATTTTTTCTTATTTCAGCTTCCCATCTCCCTTAGACATTAAGAGCAAACGTAACAACTGCATAGGAAACTGACAATAGAGAAAGTCCTGTCCTCTGATTAGCAACCAATCAAGTCCCATGAAAGCAATTCAGAATAACTCGAGTATGCCTTCTCTGAACTTTGGCAACTGTGCAAGTAATGCACAAGCATTAAAAAAAAAAAAGCCAGGGAAGAAGGTCACATCTGAAAATTGTGAAAAGTTTTCCTGGCCCTTCTGATTTAGTCAGTCCTTATAGTCAAAATCAAAAGCATTCAGTAACATTAATGGATTAGACCACAGCACCACCTAGTGGACATCAGGAAAGTTCAACCCATTTTCTAAAAATCAATAAATCCGCCAAATATTTTTTTATATGTATATAAAAATAAATAAAAAGTTACTGAATCAAAACTAGTATTGTGGTTTTAACAGGCATGGGTATAAAAAACACAGAAAGCAAACAAAGCAATATGAATGCTTAAACACCTTTATTGTGCCCAATCAAAAAAAAAACTGAACTTCACAGCTGTAAGTACTCACTCAGCAGACCACAATGAGGTAGAATTAAAGAAAGCAGCTGGGCTCAAGAGGCTCAGCAAGGAATAAATGTGGGAAAATGACAGTCTGTACTCTGAACACAATCTTTGCTCTTTTGATATTCCAGAGTGGAAATAAAGTGACCTCTGCATTTGGTCTACTAAGGCTCCGATGGTACATTCAAGTGAAGTTGAGTATTACATTCAATAAGCAGCTGTTTGTAATCTGAGGTCATGCCAATAAGCAATACCTGCTGATGTTCAAAAATAAGTGATTAAAAACCTACCCTTTTCCAAAGTGCAAATTAAAAAGTGCAACAATAAAACTGTGCAATCTATGGCCATTCACATTTCTGATTGAGTTGATCCAAAAACTTGATACAACCCAGTAAAAGCAATGCCTCTGGATGGCATGCACTAAAAATTATCTGGGTTGGTGATAACATTGCACCCAAATCCCTTGTTCCACTGAACGAAAAGCCGGACAAGGGAGAAAACTCTCCAGAAAAATTGTGGAGAAAGGGAAAAAATGAGCAAAATTAAAAAAGCCAATAGGTAGATTTCTGTTCAATTTTCGGTGTCCTGACTTAAAACCGTTTTTATGTAAAAATTAGTAAAAATAACTGCGTAAAATGTCTGGAAGATGAAAGTTGAGCTTCATGTATGTGTTTCAAAAGTAAAAAACCCTAGCTAACTGCAATGGGAAAAGCAGCTAGAAAGGAGAAACCAATTTAAAGGCACTGTATGGCTTCGATTAGTTAAAGAAACTTGCATGACTGTTCATGAAAGGGGGAGAGAAAAGAAAAAACGCCAACAAGGGGGGAAAAAAGAAAAAAAAAAAAAAAAAGACTTTGTACCATGGCCTTATTTTTCCTCACCTCAAAAATACAGGAGACTTTCAAAACATGGGGCCCTGCAAACCCATCATATCACTGTGCAAAGTGCCAAAGTGAACAAGCCAAAAAAAAAAGTGCCAAAGTGAACTTTCTACAGCGCTTGCGCAAACCCACTATTGGGGATGCCTGCCGCAGGCCTGGCGCTGGAGCTGGCCCAGAGGCGTGATGGCGTTCCAGGCAGGAGCATGATGTTGCCATGTTAAGCACGGCCTCTAGCTGGAGTCTCTATTCTTCTGGTTGCGCATTAATGGGCGGTGGTTGCTCAGGATATCCATGGAATGCTGCCAGTGCCAGCATGAGCGACAGTAGTACTTGAAGCAGGCCTGTATAGGATGAGAGAATAAGACCAAATTCTGCCCCTAATTTTTTAAAGTTGAATTTTCATACTTTATTTTTATTAGAACAGTCAAATTAACACTCAAACTGATTAGGTATGTCTGTCGCAAAATAAACAGAATATTTAATGCATAAAATTTGTTAAGATACTTAATATAAACAATTGCATACAGCACTGGGGAAACACTAAAATGCAGTTTTAGAATCAGTACAAAATGCTCTGCTTCAAGTATCAAGACAAACTTGAGAAATTATAGACTTAAGCAGACTTTAACTCCAGGGTGGCACACCCATAATATGTCATGACTTTAGTGTCAACACAGGTCAAGGGGTAGGAATTGAAAATTATTTCCATTTGATTGCCTTGAACAGGATGAATTTAAATCAAGTCTAAAAAAGTAGACTTTAAGAAACAAAACTGTACCCAATGATCTAACCAGAACAGAAAGCTCTAGGGAAATAATGAATCCCAGCATTTCCCCACACAATTTAATTTCAAACAGTGGATGGGAAGCAAATCAGTACTCTTACAATTAAAAGATTTTACCTTTAACCTATGCATATGAAAAACTTGTTTACATGGCTTCATGGAATCCATTTAGCAGGTTGTATGCCAGACTATAAAATCACTCCAAACATTTGGAAGTGGTTGTGTGTTCAGGTACTAGGTCATTCCAACCATACATTAACATTTTTTTGGGTCATTTTATTTTGCATGCAACATTCACATGTAAGAGCATTCCATCCATCTTGAAATACTTTGAATGAATTTTTTTTTTTTTTTTTTTACCTGGTCTCTGCAGAAGAAGGGTCCAGGTTGACGGCTGCACACCTGACACATTGAGTCCTCCAGATATGGGTCGATTTGAACCTAAAATGAACAAATTTTACACTCGTCTTGTATCTAGTAATTTCAGGAAATATACAGGCAGAAATTAGTGCCATTGTATTTTGTACCTTTTTTGTAAATTTTGGGGTCTTGATTTCAACAAATGCAGCACTAACAGCTTTCAGGTAGCTGCGTTGATTGTTGAAGGTTACTCGACCAGACCCTGAGAAGGAAAAGAAGCACCAGGTCTTTTAAATCACCACAAGCCAGATTTTTCACAGTCAGTCATTGTTCACATCAAAAAGACACATTAGGAAAGCAAGTGCCAAAATTAATCACTGAATTCACATTGTTCATAAAACAATCCAAGGTTTTTCATATATCCTACTGCCAGAACAATGTACATTTATGTCTTAAAGTAGCTCAATAATAAATAGGACCGTAAACCAGTCATCATTTACATCTTTTCTAGGAATCATCCAGGCATTGATATGCCATAAACATGACCTTGTAGCCATTGATAGGTTTTCAAATGGGAGGCATTACGCAAAACTTCCTCCAGTCGAACACAATCAAATGATAAGGTCTACATTGCATGTTTGCAAAGAAACATTAAGAAAAACTGTTTCTCTTTTTTTGTCCTTTCCATTTCTGTACAAGGGCTGAAACAAGCCGATTAGTCTTGCTCTTCCTGTGTGACCTCATACTGTAAGTAGATACCCTCCATCTATAGTTGCACACAGTTCTGCTATTCTCTGTTGAAGCAGGTCTCAGTAGTATTGCTTTTACAGAGTTTAAGTTATAAAAACTATTTAGGATATAGATTATAGGTGGGGGAATGACCTTTCTATTTGCAAAAAAGGTGATGACATTTTGCTTTTAATCGTTAAAGACTTGAGCAACATTAAACCCAAATTGCATCACTTCAGTGAGATGCAGGAAAATAAATAAGTTACACTGGTCCTACATGGAACAAAAATGGTGACCTCCGTCATGCCACACTGTAATAAGTATAAGGAACTTAAATGGACTAACATGCTGTCAATGTTTACTTCATATTTTCCAATTAAAAACTTTAGTCTGTCCTAACATTTAAGAACCTCACCAATTGGGTACTTGTGCTTGTCCGTGTCAATCCCAGCATACATGACTCCTCCAAAAAGGTCATTCATAATGCTGGCCAGGGCCTCAGCATTGAGCATGCCATGCAGAGCTCCTACAAACACCGTGTTACTGGGGTCTAGCCTTTGAGAAGGGCAGCGAACATAGTTACTGTCCGAGATCACCCAAGGGATCACCTGCACCTAGAAGACATATATAGAAGTGGCGTTATCCATTATAAGATAAACCAGCAGTCAACACCAACTGATCAACACCAGTGGGGCAGCAGCTACTCCAACCTACTGGGCATATAGCATACACATCTATTTACAACAACCTCTTTATTCCTGCTAATTTGGCAAATTCAGACAGAAATTGTGATTGCTATTCATATATTCAAGGGTCAGTGTGACATTACCGCCTAAAAAGAGGATAGCAAGTGAAAGTTATGCTTTAAGTGCTCTTACAATTCATCAAAATAAAGCTCTACATTCAGGTTGAGTAGGTGAATAAAAATTGTGGGAATTCTGGACAGGCAAAAATACTTACATCCTTGCAGCGCATCCTTCTGCTGGACATTTTGAAGTAATACTCGCTGTAGCCCTCAGGATGAAGCAGATCCTGAGTGCAAGCCTGCAGAAGAGCACGCACAGACTTCTCCGACTCAAAAACCAGGTACACGTAACCTACAACAGACAAGTCTGTCACTGCACAGACATTACCCTCTGCAAAGTACTGGAGGCAGGTGTAACTCAATCACTTGTCAGGAGAACAAACTTAAAATATCAAGCAATGAAAGTAAAACATACATGCACTAAAGAAAACCCCAAACCCCACATGCAGTTTTGACAAGTGCATCTATGAGCAACTGTGTGCAAACACCCATAGACTTGAGCCATTTCAATCACCTATAATTATTTAAAACCCCAGTGCCTCTCACCCAACTGCTGGTGCAAACCACCTCTAAAGTGCTGGAATGAATTAAATAACCTACCCACTGCATTACCTTTGGGCATATTACCTTTAGGAGGGCATCGAGGATGCTTGCCATCCTTACCAGGCCACTCCACACTCAGCGGGCCATAACAGTTAAATGTGTTAATCAAGCCAGCTGAAGGCAAAAAGACCAAAAAAAAATTATCACAACAATGCTGAAAATAAATAACCTCAACACATGCTTTACAAAAAAAAAAAAAAAAAACTTACCCTCAGTAATGTCCCATGGAACTCCTCCTAGGAAGACCTTGCAAGAGTAGATGGGGTTTTTGTAGTTTCTGGATGGAAGCTGGCCGCTCCATGTGAAGGTGGCTTCATTAATTGCTGGAATATAAAGGCAGTTGCAATAACCCTCCTACAAGACGCCCATGATTGTGAATGCGAGACAGTAACAAGCTTTGGCTCAGTCTAGAATCCCAATGACGACACTACATTGGTTAACATCAAATCTACACTAGTCAGTGCAAGCCTTGTAAACCACGTGGAATACCTGCAGCTTGTCTGTGAAGGCGAGCCTCCCGCTCAATGCTGAATGGACCATCTGGAGTCTCAAGCAGGTCCCAGTTGGGCCAGACGGAGGCTCCAGGCCAGCGGCGGGACACACTGCTGCCTGGGGGAGCGCTGGGTGGAGGGGTCAAAGGAGAACTGTCATGGTCCATACGGGAGCCAAGACTAAGCTTTAATGGATCTTTTGGCATGCTGGGCATGAAGGGCACAGAGGGGGAGATCCTCAAAGAAGACTGCACAAAAAAATAAATGCCAGGATTACACAAATTTAAAAAAAGGCATTGTGGTAAACTGCATTCCAAGCATGAAAGGCATGCTCCCAACTCACCAACAGATCAGATAAATGATCAGAGCCAGAGCTAAACCCACTAGTCTCAGAGTCTACAGGGCTGCTGGAATGGGAACCCAGCAGTGAACGGGAATTCAAGCGTGCCAAGGCTGGAAACTTCTCCAGGAAGTCGGAAGCTCCGGTATTAGGCTCGTTTGTAACCAAGCCCTGAGGCTTGTTCAGGAGTTGACCCAAAGGGCTTCCCAACATCCCTAGCACTGCAAAACAGCATCCAAAGTAATGCAAATATAATCAGTTAAGTCAATGGAGTTAACAATTTTTTTTTTTGGGGGGGGGGGGGGGGGTTGGTGACCTTCTCATTTAGTGCTTTACCACAACTAGAAATATTAAGCAGGCAGAGAATCTGACAGTCTTGAAGACCAAGCTCTCACTTGCTTTATAATCCTTGTTTTGAACCTATATATAAATGCATTTGCACATATATATGCATTTATCAATGTCCCTAAACAATAACTTTTATTAAAAATGACAAGCACACATTGTGGGCTAGCCCTTGTTTACAGGAGTGTCACGGTCTAGTGCCAATTTTACCACATGAAACTGTATTGAAAAATATAAAAAGCGACAATGTTTTGCTTTTAATATATAAAAAAAAAAAAGGCACAATAGCAGAAAACAGAGGAAAGAGGTTAAACATTACTTACTTGAGGGGTTGCTGTTTGGGGCTGATGACTCTGACTCATGGCTGCTCCATGGCCTCTCCCAACCAGATAAGCTGAGGGATTGCAGGCCCAGGCCCAGCTCAGTGACATCAGGCAGAGCACGAGATGACTCCTGCCCATTGCTGGGAAAAAGCATCCTGCTCCGAACAGCGCACAGATCAGAGTCCGCACGCTCTGTTAACACGACCGAGAAAGAAAAAAAGTCTGGGTATGCTCTGCATCAGCTGCTAGGTATTAAAAAAAGGCACAGCTCAAAAGCAGCCTCTACACCCTACTGATAAACACTGATTCCCTCTAAGCTCTGTCACAGAATAAATCTGCAAGCTGGCAAGCCGGACTGCACGAGGCCGCTGCAGATGCCATGCAGCGACATGTGACCGAGGTGCCGATGCCCTCACACTCTGCTGCTAATGATCTGCCCACAGCCCCCAAGACACCACCAAATTCCTCTCAAATTCTCCTGCAGGCTAACAATCTGTGCAGCCTTCCCCAGGGCTGCTGTCCTTGGACTGAAGCAGTAGAAATGAGGTGGGAGCTGCAGGCTGGGGAGAAAAGCCTAGCGAATCACAGAAAGGTGGCAGCCAGAGGCTGCGTGATCAGAGGCTGAAGGATGGAAGCGCTGCATCGCTCCCTCTGAGCTGGATGCCATCCAGCAGCTCCAGGCCTGATTCAGCAGCATCAGCGCATGTCTCGGCTGCTTGACGTTGCATGACCAACGTAGCACTAGATGATGCAATTTGCATATTTAAAAACAAACTGAACGAGGCAAAAACATGCAACTAGTTATGCAATGTAAGAAGGGATAGTCCGGTTAAATATTTGTAGGTTTCTTTTTCAGCACCTGTGTAAACTATTTTTTTTACTAATCCATCAATCCTACAAGTCCAAATAAAATAAGTAAAATTAAACCATCCCTGATCGAATAAACAAGACAGCCATATTTTTCATACCACATTATATATGCAACTTGTACATATTAAACCCAAAAGGACTTTCTTTCCAACGTTCAACTTTAAAAGACTTCACACATCTAGAAAGCAAATTTTTACAAACATTTGGATAACCAATGCCCCATGCACAGATTCATATACAAATCAATGCCACACCAGATCAAGCACCCAAAGTAGTGCATCAACTTCTCCTTAAAAAACTTCGCTGTGCATGTAAAGTTTCATTCCAAACTACAGCTAACCCATACCACAAAATTTATGAAGTAAGGAAATGGCTTTAACTGCCATCATACTACCCATCAAGGACTCCCGCTTGGTCTTGGTACTGGGAGTGGTGCACACACCGGTGAGGTCCAGAGAGTTGCCCAGCATGGTGTTCATCCTGCGAAAGATGTCTGCATTACTGCATGTGGACAGGGCTGGTGTCTCTGAATCCCAGTGATTAAGGGCTCTGGGATTATCTCTCTAAGAAAAAGACAGAAACAAGGAGACATTTCATTCATGGTAATAAGGACCTGGATAGGTGCTTCCACCAAGTGGACTTCTTTTACACCTTTAGTATTCACCTTTTAATGAGAACATAAAACTTAAATAACAAGACCTTAACAACAACTGGTGTAAATGTGTAAAAGATCAAGTTACAGGGCCATTGATGGAACCACCCAGGAATGAGGAAAATGGAACTTAAGTGGATACCTTTCCGGCTCCTAATAACGTCGCAAATTAATGTAGTTAAAAAAAAAATTATATATAAAAACAGCCATATAGCAAACAACGCCACTGTACTGGGGCACATGCAAGAGAAATAACAGAAGTAGCAACTAGTCAACATAGTTAGAGTAACAACATGACCGCCAGCACAAACACAGGAACTAGGAGCTAACACCCAACACAAAAATAAACCGCACCTTTGGAGAAACTAGAAAGTTCTGCGTCTGAACAGGAAAAACGAAAATTAAAAACTCACCAGAGAAAACGCCATGGTAGAATTATGAAAGAGAATTATCTAAAACACCAACAGACTTTGCGTCACCGTAAGGATGTACTTAAGCCCTCTGAAGCAAAATCAGGCTTCATTAGGAACATCTGCACTCGGCCTGCCCTGGCGCTGCTCTCATTGGCCTAGCAGATCAACCAATCAGAAGGCGATGCGTAATTGGCGCCACATAGAACGCACGTGTTCGCCTAACATTAAGTGGTTGAAATTCAGGTCGTTTCCACAGGAGTGTTAGAGTTTACACCAATCTTCTTTTACAACATTATAACCGCCCATCTAATATTGAGTTTGCCACCAAAACAATGATGCACTGTCTGTCACACTTTTCTATCACAACCACCGTTCATCAATTTGAACTATTGTTGACCACTGAAAACCACGCACGTCTCAAGTGCTGCATTTTTTGACCCATCACTTCATCCATCACAATTTGGCCCTTGTCACAGTAGTTATAGTTACAATATATTGTTATAGCACCTGAAAATGGGTGGGATACAGTATATTAGACAGTAAGTGAACATTTTGTCCCTGAAGTTGATGTGCTGGACGCAGAAAAAATAAGCAAGCATAAAGAGTGCAAAATTGTGATGGCTTGGCCACTGGATCAGAGCAACTTCAAAACTGTAGGTCTTGTGGGATGTTTCTGGTCTGCAGTATTCCTCCAAATGTGATCCAAAGGAGATAAACTGGTGATCCAGTGCAGATGGCAGATGGTCAGGGTCATGGGTGGCCTTTGGGTGGTGACTGATCCACATGCGGTGTGAAGACGGACTCGGGTAGTCAGATAAAATAAAAGATCTGCTGCTGTTGCTCATATTGCTGAAATGGTTAAAGCTGGTTCCCATAATAAAGTGTCGGAACACGCAGTGCATCGCTGTTTGGAGGCAGAAAGGGGTAACTATTCAATATTAGGCAGGTGGTCATAATATTATGGCTGATATGTTTTTGTGTCTGCAAATCTGGGAGAGTTTTAAGGATATGAAATGTGCTAAAACATATAGTCAATAATTTAAAACGTGTTTCTCCACAGCGAGTGCAACAAAAAGCCATTGGGATTTACTTGTGCAGTTTATTTTGTATTGTTTAAATTTTTCACTTTGCATTCTCAACTATGTAAGAAGAGGAAACGAGGTAAATATGAGAACAAGTGTGGTAGCATTCATTTAATGGGATTCCAAAATTTAGAAAGTGCATTTAAGAACCTCCAACTTCCTTTTCCCTCAATTCATTGCTCTAATAACAATGACTAAAAATGTTCAAGATTCGATTTAGGTCCAGTCTGTTGCTGTTGAAGTGTCTTCCAGAACCCTTCATTCTGATGGGGGTACTTTTTGAATATCATCAGTGTACAGTATAAATTTTCTAGAAGAAAATGGCATACTTGTGCATTGGTGTATCAGTGGTATGTTTCCCACCTGTCATGCAGATGGCCTGGGTTCAATTCCAGCCAAATTTGGATTGATCTACCAAATATCCAAACCCCAGCCACTCCAGTCTGATCCCAAGCCTGGATAAAATAGGAGGGTTGCTTCAGCAAGGGCATATGGTATAAAACGTGTGCCAAATCGTTTGAGGATCAGATGGTCTGTTGTGATGATCTCTCAACGAAAGCAGCCGAAAGACTACTGCAACATTAAACTATACAATATGTACAAAATAACAGTCTGCATTTCAGTTTATTCATGGCTTCATGCAGGTCATTTAAAACAAAACAGGCCTTCATGAAGCTTGCTTTGTGCACAGGAGTACACCTATGAAAGACCTGGTATACATTAGTGTGCATCTTGAGGCAGAACCTTAAGTTTGCTAGTCATGGGTCATGTATATATTAAAAAGGTATGTGCATGATAATGCCCTTCAATATGAATCAGATATACCCACTTTGAAAGAGCTCCCAATTATAGTTGAGTTTTTATAAACAGTATATAGGGGGAATATGTTAACATATGCAAAGCAATGATTTACTGTTATCTTACCGAATAAGTGCATTTGGCCCCACATTTCATTTTGAGATTTAATACAAAATTCAAGTTGAAAGTTGGTCAGGTAGAGTAGAATAAAACTAGTCATAAGTGTATTCTTTTCATTTTGCTCCATTTCATTGATGAGCATTTTCAGAGATTTGATCTTACATCTTGGTGCTAATTTGTGCAGTTATTCTTTCCTAGAAAAGGGGTCACAATATTTGTAGCCAAGAATTTTGAAGCAGCCATTTTATAGGAAGTGTTTCACAAAAAGAAGAAAAAAAAAACTACACAGCGTCCCTGTGTGAGGTGGTCATAGTGGCTCACTCCTCAGGATGAGTGATACAGAAAATGAACCAAAGGCCCTGTATGTCTGTAACAAATTGAACAGTATTGTTCCTACATTAGTACCACCTGTATGAAAACACCTATGGAAACTTGGGCATTAATGTAATTTTCAATGTCTTTGGAAAACCAAATAATTAAAAGTTAGTATTCAATAAGCCATAATTGTCCCTTTTCTATGGCAGGAGTTCCAAAACACTTTTGAGCCAGGTTAATTTGCATACCCACTCAATTCAGGCATGTTTTTGAACCATGGTCTGAATTTGAATTAGATGCATTTTCTTTTCATATACAGTATATACACTACAATAGTAGGATTAGGCTTTAAAATTTTAAGCTTTTAAAATTTACTACAGTGAATTTAATTTCAAATTACTATTTCACAAACAGCAATTATGAGCTGCGCCTTCCCCACTATAAAAAAAATAAATTAAAAATAAATAGATGGCCCCCCAAAACATGTAGTTTCTCTGCTGCCTTATGTTTCACCTCCAGAGGGGGCACACGCACACAAAAGCAGCAATCAACTGGGCATCTGGAGAGATTGAGCTACCATTCTCATCATACTGCACATAAAATTTAAGTTTTATAGTACACCACTCCTTTACTCAAAAATAGGCAAGGACATCAGTTTAATGCATTAACATATTTTAATACTCTATCATACAATTTTACATTTTTTTTTTTTACAAATAAATTTGGCAACATTGACCATATGTACTATAATCCATTAAAACCCCTTTATGCATTTTTTTAATCTTCATTCACCATCATCCAGCATACATCTTTCTACAGCAATCTAAAGGTTAACAGTTAAATCTGCCATCCACAAAGTGTTAGATTGTCATGCTGACAAGTCTAACAAAGGAAAACACAGTTCTACAACTGTTTTATAGGATATTAAATCAGTAAATAAACAAAAAGACAATAACTTAGATTACTTATTTAATTGCACGCTCTCTCCCCCCATATGTACTACTATATACTTGGTTTGTCTGTATTTGGCAAGGTCAAGTGGTCATATATGGAAACATTTACAAGCCTAGACAAGATGGCACAGTAAAATAATAGTTTACGCAAGCTATCAGGGCAGACACTTAAACCCTCTAAACTGAGCTGGCCACTACTTAATATCCAACACAAAGTACTAAAGAAAACACAAATTAATAGATTACACCAAGGCAAAGAGTAATGCACATGACAAGGGGGCACAAAACCTATATCAGTTTATATCAGGGGGTGAAGGGGGGGGGGTTGTCAGACCATGAACTGAGGGGGGAGGGGGGGGGAGGGAAAAAAAAAAAAAAAAAAAAAAAAACCTCAGCCTTGTCATTACTTATTCAAAACATTTCCTAACTCTGGCAAGTGCTAGTATGGTTGTACCACCTCAGCCACCTGTTCAAAATGATGGAGAACTCCTCAACCCAAAGAGTCATGATGAATCAAGGGCTATAATACATTCACTATTAGAAGTCAATGCCATTCTTCATATCTGTGTTAAAAAAAAAAAAAAAAAAAAAGATCAGTTTAAACAATTTCCTCTTAAAATAAGATTATATAGGAGGACACACCTAACAGAACTGCCTTGATTTCCATCCTGGTTGGGAAGACTCTGATGTTGCTGGATACCAACGCATCTAAAAGCAAAAGAAAAATTACTCATCCAACAAATTGCCTACAATTATGCTCTGCATTCACAATTGGAGGATAACTATAATTATACCTAGTACAATTCAGAGGAACCAGCCAGCCTACTTGAAGCTTTTTGGGAGGGTTGATATACAAGAACCTTAAGTGGTCAAAGGGACACACTCCCTCCATGTTTAAAAGCTGAGTAACTGGATGAACCAATTTTTGTAATCCTACCATATTTTTTCTAAACTATTTTTTTTTTTTTTTTTTTTTTTTTTAATGCAGCCAGTCAATGGCAGCCTCATGTCCGGAGCCCACGGAAATCCAGAAAGACTGAGTTTCTTCACTTGACTGCATACTTTACCAATCCTTGAAAAAGAACATGCAAATGCAAAGCATGCTCAGTTGCGCTGAAATCTTGTGACCGACTAAAGCCATAAGGGCATTTATTTTCTTTGCAGTAATTCTGCCATTATCCATTTGTTGTACAAAGGGCAGTCCTATTGGTTTTTGTAGCATGTCACTAAAGCCAAGCAAAAACTAGAACCATGCTTCATAATAATTCATTTTGTTACACCCATCGAAAATGAGGTGATCCGGTTCCATTGGCATCCATACTATAGATACCCAAGCCCACCATGTAGGACAGATGCAAGGTTCATTTGCATCTTCCTCTAGATTCTTCTCTTCCAGTATTAATTAGCACCAGGCTGCTTCAGGTAACAGCAGCAAAAAGTAGACAAAATTCCCTACATGTATAAAAAAATATATATATATAGTTGCAACATAGCCAAGAAAAATCAAAGATGACCAAAATCCATCTTGCTTCAATTGAAATTAAATCCATTCATACCAAAGCAAATGCACTCCCCAGCACCATCTGGCTTATTAGAGGTTTGAAAGGTCACCTGGGCATGGAGGGCTGCAGCAGCTGCAGCAGCAGGGTAGGTGAAAGCAGTGTGAGGTAGGCCAGGACTCAGCTCTGCTGTGTACAGAGGGTATGGTGACCAGGCCTCTGGAGAAGCAGGAATCAGTGCTGCCCCAGTCAGGTCATCTGAGGAAACGCGGCAATGCACATCACAGACACCTCTGTATAAAACTGGAATCTATGCAGAGTTATAGCTCAGGTCAGACGAAGCCCCCCCCCCAAAAAAAAAAAAACACAGAAAAATAACAGCAAGTGCATAATACTTGACATTTCAACCTTGCCCAAATAAATAGGATTTGGCACTTCTGTAGTCAGTGAAACTCAAAACATCAGAAAGGTCAATGTGGTGTAAAGTGAAGATACTAAAAATGTGTAAGAGTCGTTGAAAGTGCAGTCAGTGCTCTAATGCATGCGCTGGAGGTGAATTAGTACCTCTGCTATAGGCAACGGTGTTTGCATGTGCTGAGAAAGCTTCCATGTGGCCGCACACTTACATGGGTCCCGTGCTATGAAGTGCGCCCCTAGAGCTGGATGGATATTTGTGGGGTTCGGCGTACCCATCAGCTTACTCTTTGCCATCTTCGTGTTGGCTTTAGCAAACTCTAAACGGAGGGTCTGCGGGTTCTCAGGGTCAAACCGAACGCCCTGGAGAAACAAGGTGGGGGAATACAATGATAGGAGTGGGCTGTGCCTGACAATGTGGCAGAATGTGCAAAAGAGTGCACCAAGCTGGTGTCTACATGCAGGTGAAAGATTCTTTGACAGGACAAAAAAAAAAAAAAAAAAAAGTCCAATAGATACCGTATACTACGGTGGGAAAATAGGTTGTTAGTCTAGAGAGAAATGTTAAATACTTTACTTGGGTAAAACAAAAGCAAGCAGAGCAGCTTGTAATCGTTGTGGTCCAATGTAAAGTGACACCATGTTACATCGTCTGCCAAGGCAAAGGGCCAAAGTGAGAATCCAACCTGTCCCTCTCTAAACACGTAGTCAAAGGCCACATCCTGATTTCACAAAACAATCAAAGCAAAAAAACATGATCATGCACACATTTTAACCTGAAAAATGCCCAATGTGCAGCTGAATCGCTAATCAATACCAAGCACAACACCAAATGGAGTGGCGACTACACGGATCAGAAGTGCACGTATCAATGTGTCAACAGATGTTGGATTTGGAACACATTTTCAACTTTTTCAAACGCACCTTAAAAATCAACCTTCAACTCCCTTAACTAGTCTACTGAATACTTTCTTGGATCAACATCAGCATACATTAGGGTGCGTTGTGTAAATATTTACGCATACGACATGTAAGCAAAGGACTAATGAGCAAAAGCTTAAGTCCATGCAGCTGAAGCCGATTTATCAACTGTACTCAAATCACCACTCACTATTGGCCAAGTAAATGAAGTGTACCACATGTTAAACTTTAGCCATGCAGTGTCCGTTTGCTTTGCACTTACAGCTTTCATTTATATGGCAGATTACAGCCTAAAATAGCTGGAGGCAGTTAGATTTTACTGCTTCTGCACACAAATTTATTACTACAAAGTAATGCTCAAATCATACTTTACCATGACTTACAATTACCCTGCCATTTTTCCATCAATATTAGAAGCAAGAGAATAAAGATGTATTGGCTTCTAAAATTCAATTATGGGCTTATTTCTGTTATTCATATCAAAAGCTTGACAGATTAATTTTGGAAGGACCCTATGAATGGACAATGAAATGCTCCCCCTACAGTAGCTACGGTTCAAAGTGTTTGGACCACATCGATTACAGACTTTAGCCATTGTGTCATCCAAAGTAAAACTAGTTCCAGTAAATGCACAAACAACATCTTTGAACATTAAAGCTACATTTGAAGAACCACAATTAAAAAAGTAAAATAATCTTTAATCCACCCTAAAAATAAGTCATAGTGTGTAGTAATAGTAGTAGTGTGAACATCTGACAGATCAATAATTCATCACTTACAGATGACCAAGTGCTTACATTTAAGGCATTTTTTGCTGCTTCAGCACCAGACCGACTGTCAAAGGTTACAAACCCAACAGGCTGGAAAAGAAGGAGGGATAGTGAATTTAATTAAGCTGCACCAGAGTGAAGAGAAAACACCAGCATTCAAATCAATTATATTAAAAACATTTCACACAGTTTAAAAAAAAAAAAATAATAAAAATAAAAATAAAAAGTATACCAGATTTGTCCGGACACTATACTATACATAACGCCATATCACACTCACCTGCTTTGATGTTAACTTGATCAGAGAACCTTCATAACCCTGAAAGGTGGAGGGTATAATTAGAACTCAAGAACTCACGTCCTCGCCAAGACAATTTCAGCAACCTCCATAAGGAGCCAAGATGATCCACACATCTTCCTTGGCCCAACTGAAGGTGATTACTTAATTTGAAGGGAATGTTTCATCAGGTTTATTCACCCCATGTAATCAGCAACAACACTGAAGTTAGTGCATGCTGTAGTAAATTAAGTTTCTATTTCCTGACAAATCTTAATATGGTCAGGGAAAATAAATAAAATAAGCAATTAAGTGACTCATACAATTTGATTTTAAAATCTGCCCAGAGTCATTTTAGTTCAATTAAACATTCTAGTTGAGACAGCAGCTGCAAACAGTAATTCTTTCAATTGGCTATGGGAAGAAAATGCTTGAGAACCAAAGTCCTCAGAATCAATTCTTACCTTAAATGGTCTAAATAGGAGGTAGAGTTCACGAGGTTTGATATCTGTTGGCAGGCCACTTACAAAAAGTGTTCGCACCTAGAGGGAACAGTCAGAACTTGAAATGTATAGCACAAACTCAAGTTGGACAATCATGCATTTTAGACCTGATGCTTAATCCTGATTTAAGAAAGCCATGACTTGCAAATTAAAGAAGTTAATTTGAAAAACAACCAAAATATGAACTAACAGCATAGCATATAGCATCCACAAAACCAAACCTACACCAGAAATGTCATGGATTTATTTAAAAACAATGATTCATCATAATACAGACAACACTACTAATTATAAACACCTACAACTTGATTTCTACCAAT